>CABEEJ010000108.1:107232-141479 GCA_901482245.1 Timema douglasi
CCCCCCCCCTCAAGATATTTGAGAAGCGATGGTGTGAATATTTGACTTTAAAACTTGGGTTGACATCACTTTCATAATTGATGAAAAGATGTGTGTGCATATGACATTATCTCTTGGGTGTTTGTTCCTTTTCATGAGCGAAAAAAAATCTTCACATATTCATGGGCTGCCAAATGTTGCACATAATTTTGAGAATTTATAAATTTTTGAGAATCGATCTCTGGTGTGTGAAGAGTATAAATTTGATGCATCAAACTAAACTCACTCCCTATAATTTCCCAAATAATGACCCATTTTCAAATGTTATAATAATCTCAAGTGATGTGTTTCTACAACATTTATAAAAAGGAGAATTGGGCCACATTGATGGTTTATGAAATGGTCCATAAGTCGCACATAATCATGGCTCGGGCCAAATGCGGCCTCCGGACCGCAAGTTTGACAAACCTGATCTCGAGACTAAATCTTTGATCTCATCAGGATCCAATCCAAAGTCTTCTGGTGGGGAAAAGTGTGAAAAACAATACCTCAACAATCTTACAGGTGACTTGGGTCATTAATAAATCAAATTAAAATATACATTTATAAGGATCTGGCGATTTGTTGTTGATATGTCATGATTTTATCGCAAATTTGTATTTTTTCTTAAAACCATGCCACATTACTAACAAAATTTATTTAGGAAATACTTTTTTATACATAGATGTTTTATTTTAATGAAATTATTATTATTATTTATAGCAGGCTATTTCCCATGTCCATCACAGACTCTGCCTTAAAATATGAGTGAAGAATGATCCTGGGCACATTACGATTCCTGGATAGCTCGGTGGTTAGAGGATTGGCGTACTGAGCCAAAAGTCCCGGGACAGATTCTTGTGTCCAGGTGTCATTTTTAAATTTACAGAATATGAAATAATTGATGTTTTACTAGTTTTATTTTCCATGTTCTTATAAATTGCTTTCAAACAGATAACACAACTAATATAAATAGTGTTAGAGGTTTTTACAAAAGTTGAATCAAGATGAACCCTTTGTTAACTTTAACGGATTGAAAAACTACGGTTCTATTTTATAAGTTACGCCATAATGGAATCTTGCACGGTAAGCTCACTACCTTTCAGCGTTAACGGAGTGTACTTTATTTTTTTAATTAAAAACAAATTAAATAACATTAAAGTAATAGTTAACTATAAAAAAAAATCATTCTCCACACAACAAATCACAACTGAATTTACATGTTTAGGTTGGAAATAGTGCATCATACCTACCTCTGCACAGGCAGACCCAGCCAGTGGCTGGAAGTTGTGTGTCATGATGATGATGATGATGATGATATGTTTAAATTAGATTAAACATTACACATGTACATGGGAATCGGACCTATGGCTTTTGGAGCATATTGTCAATACTCTTACCTATGGCTATGATCTACCCAGGTTACTTTCGTTTGTGTGGATATTTTAAAATAAGTCCTTGTTGTACTTTTGCGTCTTAAATGAAAATATATATATATATATTTTAAAGCTATCATATTCCACTTCTAGCCGTTAGTTAATTTTACCTTTTCACTGACATCCTTTAATAAGGAAAATAGGGAGAGGAGAAGTTAATGCCATTTTGAGTTTTGTGTTTGTACTTTACCATTTTGTTGAAAAATCCCCTTTAAATCTCCAATATTAAAAAAAGTCTACGGTACTCCCAGGACTCCCCTTTTCTACCAAATTCTCATCATCATAGACCTTCTAGTAGTTTAACAAAAAAAATATATAACTTTTTTATTTATTTTTAGCCGCTTCTTAGTATTCATTCGGACTATACACATACATTAATGGGGCGGGTAGAGTTTATATAAATTGTACCCCCATTTGCATAGAGGGAGGAGAGTGGTAAAACTATTTGGGAAAACCACCCTCAATACACTCAAATGAATTCAAACCCAGAACTTCCCATAACTAGCAAACCAATCTAACACGAGAGTGGTGCCTTAAGCCACGCAACCACTGATGCAGGTTATTTAACTGTTAACTGAGCCAAAAGTATTGGGTTCGATTCCCGGGATGGCCAAAAATGTATCATGTGGAATTACCCTTCTCACATTGATAAATTAACGGCCAGGTACTGAATATTGTGCCTGTCCTAGTCTTAAGTTTAGATTATAGGGCATATGTAGCTATAACAGGCATAGTGGAAAATATATGGTTTGAATAAAAAACTGACCCGAACCAGAGGATGGAAACAGCAACGGATGTAATGGGTCTAGTTGTTATTTTTTTTAGAACTAATGGAAAAAAGGGTTGTTAAAATAGATGACAAATATACAATTACTCTACTTTCATCATATAATTAAAACACACAGAATAAAAGTTCAAGCATGTGTTTTACATATAAAACATGCATTTGGATGTTATAACACTAAACACATCAATACATAAACCATATTATGTCGAGTAAGTGATTATGAAATACAAGGTGCTGATTAAGAGATGTGATAGCTATGAGAGTGCTTACATATTTCACCATTGTCAGTGATACTTGCCAGCCGGCCTCTGCGACCCATTAAGATCTTCCCTGCAAGTCACACATTAGCTAGCATCACATACACACGTATGATCACAGCAGTGAACAGTGTACAATGTGTCCAAAACAGTTATCAAGCAACATATAACCTAGACCGTCTAACAAAGGACTATATAATGTTTCATTATTTCAACTCCAAATTGGGAACCAACCCATCATTATTATTTGATATAATTAATTATTTATACACAAAAAGAGTTGGTTTGTTTAAAAAAATATATATGTCGGCAACAGTTTATCACCTTATAAAAATTGTGGAATCGTTGTTTCAATTTCTCTTAGTTTTTTTATTTTAACCAGCTCATCTATTGTTTTTTCATATAGATAATTTTATATACTTGAACCAACCCTTCCCCTATACATAGTGAAGTGTCAGTTCAATTTTTTTTTTCCATATGAAGTGATGGGTTGATTTACATAGATTTATATTTTGTAGGTTTAATTTCAGTTTTCTTATAAATTTTAAAGTGATTCATCAATTCACATAATTATGTATAAAATTCTACCAATTCCGATGTGATTCTATTATTTCAGTTCTCATTTCCTGGTTCAAAATTCCACTCAAGGGCGCCGCCAACTTGAAGGGGGAAATTACTTCAAACATATTAGTTAATTAATTTAAATTATCTAAAAAAACAACTAATGTTACCACTGATACAAAACTACTATTTGTTTGAGGAAGACTAGATCTATGTTTGTAGCGATTTACTTTTATCTCACATGAAACGTTATTGAAAACAAACTAGTTTCAACTTTTAAAATGTTTTAATTACAAAGCTTACACATTTAAGATTTTAAATCATTTATAGATGGGTTATCTTTTAACTCCATCCCAGCATGAACAATATGTTAAAATACCAAACCACTTCTTAAATAATGTGGGATAAATGAAAGTCTGAAATGCCTCACAGTGTTCTGGTACACAGCCTCCAAACTAATCCACACTCCACAGTCTTCCACAACACATGTGAAAGTGACATTATTAATTACTAGCTCACATATTTACCAGTTTAACATCTTAAGAACTAATATAATTAATTAATATATTCTACAAAATTAATTTCATTGTATGTGTATATTTGCTAGTAGTTCTGTGAACAATAGACCCCACTCCCTCCATTTAAAAAATACTAAGAATTATGTCATGTTCTAATTGTTACTATAGTATTAAGATTTCTCTTTGTATTTCAATTTAAATATCTCTCATAATTTCTCTTTGGATTTCAAGTTAAATATCTCCTATAATTTCTCCTTGGATTTTAAGTTGATATTTCTCCTTGGTGAGCATGTTAGACATAAAACAAACGCATTCAATACTTAATATTAGTTTATAATCGCGAATAGTAAGCATTATTGATGTGGTTTAAGGCGTTATTCTCTTCATTTACGTCACAATAAAAAAATACGCTCAAGGTACTTAATCGATTGTTTAGAATTTTAAATTAAACTAACTTGAGATGAGCTATTAAATGAAAACACTTTTGAGCGGCTGCCTTATTAAAACGGATAGCTAAATCAAAAAACCATGTACATATATCGTTTGGACTAGGTTCAAAGAACGCCCTTGCCAAAATTCGTTAAAATTGCTTCATGCATTTGGCAACTTTCGCAGAACAAACATCCAGGTAGACAGACAAAATGCCAAACCCTAAAGTTAAAACCGGAACTAAAAAAAAACTTTCTAGGAACCAAGACCGGTTTAATTTCTTAATTTGAACATGTGGAACTCAAGAACCAATCGATTGCAACTCTAGGCATGTGTGTATATATGTATATAAATCAAATTTATTTTTGAAATTTATCATTATGAATACATTAATTTGAAATAATGCAATACTATAATATAAATATCATACATTTTGAACTAAAATAAAAATCCTTTATTTATAAAAGAAAGCGTAGTTTGAGAATATAATTTATTAGAAACGCTAGTCAGAAGCTAAAAAAAACAAATACGAGTTTATTCTCTTTACATGAATAAATTATTTGGTTTTCGTGGCAAAAGAAAAGCAATTTAAATATTTTAAAATATGACCTGGGAGATGGCTAAACATATTTACACATTTAATACCCTTCCTTCAGTCAGCCAAATTTACATAAAAAGTGCACACACATTCCCCAACTTAATTCATTTTTATGTAAAGTATATGAGAAAAGATAATGTACCGTATTTATAAAAAAACTCATATTAAAATATGTCTAGGTAGCCTGTTTATTAACTAGACTTTGCGGTGAGTTATAAACCATCAACATAATTTGAAAGTCATATTTAGTACGTGCAAGGGAGATCATCAAATGAGCTTATTTATTCCCTGACGTAACAATATTTAAACATCAAATGGAACCTTATAATTAAGTTGCTTGCTCTAAAATTGATGAGTTCTCATGTAGATATTTCTCACCACTTCTTACTACGCATCCGGGCTATATGTATTTTAATCACGCCAATGGGTTAAGTATGAGGATGGTAGAAATTACTAGAAATTCACGCCCATTTTTGTGAAGAAAAAATAGAAAACCAAATTTCGTAGCGTCAACACACCGTCGAGCCATTCCGACCAAGCGGCCACCGTCTGTTGGTGAAGATAGTGCCAACTTATGTGTCTGGAGGGTGTCATAATTATGGTCAGTACAACGAACCCTCCGGCCGTTAGTTTCAGTTTTCTAGAGCGGAGCTCTCTTTTTTCCCATTCAAGTAGCTTCTCATTTGTCCTCACGAAGTTGAGTCAACCCCCATTCCAGACCTACTGCTTCACAGAAAAAGCTGGGACCGTCAGGTATCGAACCCGTGTCATCTGAACCTATAGCCAGGAACTCAAACCACTAGACCATAGAGTTGGTTGAGTGTGAAACAATCTAGGAAAAGGTATCCTAACCATGCATCCTTCCGGAACTCAAAACATCAATGGGGGGTATCCAAATTTAATAACGGTGAGCCTTACATTTTATTTGCGCGTTCACCTAAGTGGGATAGCCAAATTTAATCACAGTGACAGGTGAAAGGGAGAGGAAGTTGGATTTTAAAAGATATGTGACCCCGTTTGCGTAGAGGGAGAGCAGGAAGCCATTTAAGAAAACCCACCCACCATATATCCGACCATAGTAAGAACCCTGTCATTAATAATTCAACCAGCTTCGTGGTGTATTGGTCAGTGTATCTGGCTACGAACCTAAGGGTCCCTCGTTCGATTCCTGGCTAGGACCATGTTTTTTGTTGTTTTTTTATACAGGGATGATCCCAACGGTCACCAGGCTTTGGTTAGTTAGGCTCAAGTTAAGTCAAGACTCACCCCGGTTTCACTACTTCACAATAACCATAATCACATCATCTCATCTCATTGATACATGTAGACAACGGCAACGTTTTGTGCCACCAGGGTGGCCAATGGATAGTCCACAAATAAGGCGACTGCTCCTGTGTGTTATAAATTATAATATCCTGCTCATAATTATATGCCAATTAGCCATACGAAAAAAACCCCAACCTAAATTAGAGAAAAATGTGATAGTACAGGTTTATGGTGAATTGTCACAAAGTTCTCCCTATCAAATCAAATATCTATTATTTATTTTTCTCTCTAAAATCATTTTACAAGGGATTATTTGAATTAGTATGATTGTTTGAGTTCTAATTAATATCTTACCTCTCTTTCCATTAGTTTCGGAGTTTTTTTTAGGAAACTGCTTAAGGCGTACACGAAAAATTTGAATTATATATAACGATTAATTAATTTTGATGGGAAACAATCTTATATCTCTTGATTAAATTAAATTTCATTAAAAAAGATACACACTTTTTTTTGAACTCCTCTCTGATATTTTCGTTTCCATACAAAAAGTACTGCGATATTTATTGAATTTATGATTATTTTTTAGTAAAAATTAAATACATTAAGATGGGAGGAAAGGAACGCGAGAAAAAGTAATTGTTTTTATAGTTTTTATGGCAACACTTTTTTTGGCCAAAATAAATAAAATATTGTTCCAGTACAAACATAAGAGTTTAATTTTCTTATTAATTTAACACAAATGTTTGTAAAATGTCTTTGCTAAGAATTGTTTTATAATTGGCATGACGTCAATGGTCTTAAGGATGTGATTTTCCAAACACACGAGTGAAAGCCAGTTCAAACGCTGCTTCCTCATTGTGCTGCGAAAACTGATTAGTGATTAATAATAATATCTCAAAGGCTCTTTTCCATGACATAGCTTTAGTCCATGTTTTCAATTATTTTATTAGTGAATTCAAACTGATAATCAAAATTAACAATTTGGTTATAAATTCACCACGTGGCCCCTAGAATCGTGGGGCCCCTCGGCAACTTCCCGTTAAGACGGTATGGTAACAGTAAAATATACATTTTCCTGACGGCGTGTGAGGGTTGTAATTAGATATTTCCTACATATCATTGGATGCATTTCACTTTCTGACCGAGTCGCTGACTCAATACTGCCATCTAATACTCTCCTCAGTTTTTTTTAAATGATTTCAACGCCTTCAAATTGGCATTAAAATTCTTTCTTTATCCATTACTCTTTGCTATTAACAATTTAAGCAAATAAATTTTCACATTTCTATGTTTAGACAAGTGCTGTCTTGAAGATGGTTTACTTTCTTTTCACAATTTGGAATCTGGAACATTTGATAATTTACCAGACTTCTTCAATCACAGAAATGTGTAAATCTATTCTGAATTACCCCAACACTCTCCCAACTTTGAAATCGGATATTTAGAATTTATTGCCCATGTTTGGATCAACCTGGGTGTGTGAATTGAAGTTCTCTAAAGTGAGATTAATTAATGATTTAAAATACAGATCTGGAATAATTGTTTGTGTCAATTTGGAGGTGAAGCTGATCTATTGATTTAAGATATTCATCCAATGTTACTGCAACTCGACACTCAAAAGAATTGTCAACTTTCACATTAAATTGGCTTACATTTTCAATTTTATTAATCATTTGCATCTGAAACAGTTGTAACTGGGTACCGGTAGTTAAAATGTACATGTCTTAAATAAACGTGTTAAAAAATGTGTTTTGTTTCAAATGTTTGATCGAGCAACTTAATCTCTCAGTTTTTACATGGTGTGGAGAATTTCACTTCTCATACGCCACAATTGTGGCTACATTAAAAAATATGTTGCCAACCTCTGAATTATACTATAGGTAACGTAGAATAATGTGTCAAGTTAATTTACCTCTAACTAAATAGACTCCGAGGTAATCTAACTACCCGCTTCGGTGATCGCATGTTTTAAGGCCTTACTCTCGCAGTAGACTAAAATGCCGATGATGGTTAGATCGAGGTTCGAATCTCGGTCGGGTGTACTGAAATTTTATCTTCCCAAAATTGTTTTTCCACTCTCGTTTCACGCAAATGCGAGTACAATTCATCTGATTGTAACCTTCATAATCCCTAAAACCGTTAGCGTAATTAGTGTATAAGCGTAAAACCCGAATTAGGATTAAGACGCACTGCTATATAAAAAAAAACGCAAGCTAATCTAATTATTGTAACTCAAAACTTGTAGGCTACTAAAGGCACTTAAAAAATTTCTATGGAGCCCGTTTAGTTCCGAGACAAATCTGTATCAAAAGGACACTAAATAATTAGCTCTTGTGTCATTAAATTATGTATCTTTAAAAAATAAATAATTCAAACGTAAAACTCAATGCTTGTTTACATGGGGATAGCTCAAAACTTTGTTACAAACCGAACAAGAATGTACTTTACTGTCTGTTCTTCGTCTGCGTTAGTTGAAGGCTAAGTACATCTTAGAAAATCCCTGCATTGCTTTTAGCTTCAATTAATTCAATGTAAAGAAAACAAATAAAATAATTAAAACAAAGTATAGACTTTGTAAGAATGGCAGCGATTATTAATGTTTGTTTGCTTGAGTAAATATAATATAATTTACTAACTTTATTTGTGGGGGATGTGGAGGGATCTAGTTCTTGTTTCTATTTTATATTTATCAAAGAATAAGAACAATCTCTGGGCACGTAATTCAATTAAAATAAAATATAGTTTAAAATGACACGTAGAAACGGGATATTAACCAAGGACGTTTGGCTAAACGCACCAATAATATGCCACTGAGCTATCCAGGAATTTCTCCGTGCTTAGAGGACGGCCAGACTGGGTGAGCGACTAAAATATAAAATAGAACACATTGGTTGTAATGAGAGGTGGCCAGACTGAGCACTCGCGTGAAAGATATAACAACCGGGACAGTCTAGTTTACAGGCGCTAGGCAATATTATTGTATGTTGGTTCAATGAGTGCTAGGAAAACTTCTCATTTTGACATTTTTATTATTATCGATAGGTTTGGCACACTTGCTACTAACGGACTAATTTAATTGGTAATTATTATTATTAGCGCCGCGTCTTACTACCCGTTCGGATTATACGCACTTACGCTAATGTGTAATGGTAGGGTGATTGTGAGATGAAATGAAGGACCTACAGTTTAACGTGGAATCCGAACTACGGTGGAGGCCTGGCATTCCCAACATTCACAAGATGTCTTGTCAGAGGTGAAGGAAGGGTTTGGTAATCAGATACATCTGTGCTGAGACCGAGGATTGAACCCCGGCCGCCAGCAGAGAAGTCTGACACCTTACCCCTAGACCGCCAGGCCTATATATATATAACTGGTATGTTAAAATACTTCAATAATATAATCAAAGTAGGCCTTTACAAATAAGAATCACAATTAGCGTGGAGAGAGGATGAGAAAACCATAACAATTAATCACTTGTCAAAAACCACCCTCAGTTCACCGAGCCAAGATTTGAACCTTTGCCTCCTTGTCAACAAATATCGAGAGCTAACTGCTAATCACGCGCTCGATTACACGCTTGTCAGTCTGGTCGAACCCAGGAGTGGGCATTCTTCACTGTTTACTCATCACACCAGGTAGTCTGTGATGTACTTGTGAATTCATCGAATCCTAAGAGCCCTTTCACACGAGACACTTTCAAGACAAAGCGTAGCGCCACAGTGGAGTAAATGTAACCTTTCCCACGGGGCGCGCCACTTGAGTTTCTGTGACAACCTCGCTGCCACAGAATCTGTGTACGAGCCACAGGAAACACACATGCGGTTATTAATATTATTATTATTAGCACCGCGTCTTACTACCCGTTCGGGTTATACGCACTTACGCTAATGTGTAATGGTAGGGTGATTGTGATATGAAATGGAGGACCTATAGTTTAACGTGGGATCCGAACCACGGTGGAGGCCTGGCATTCCTCACATTCACAAGCTGTGATTAATACACGTCTTGTCAGAGGTGAAGGAAGGGTTTGGTAATCAGATAAATCTGTGCCGGGACAGAGGATTGAACCCCAGACCCTTAGTACAGAAGTCCAACACCTTACCCCTAGACCACCAGGTCACCCCACATACAATTAATTGAGAGCTATCACATGAGATAAAATTTGTGGCAATTCACTAATGTTTAATTGGTTAAATATTCTACACGGATAACCTGATATGTTCAGTACAAGTCCGTATAGAACGTTTGGACTCAATTTATTTCCAGTGTTTACTAATTTATCACAATATTCTACTGACATATTTAAATAATTTATACATTTTAGGTCTTTATGCTGTGCATGTATCCCAATAGGTTAAGTTTTAGGGAGTCAAGCTTATTCCATTCTCTGATAATAAATAACTAAGGGAAAATATAAATGTCTAAAGAGTCAATTAAGAACAATACAAAATGCATTCAAAAACCTAAAAGATGAAAATGTAAAAAACCCATCAGTGAATTTTTTTAATCAATTTATTATTAAATCCATTAAAGGCAACTTCACCAAGTTTATGCTTGTATTTATATATTTAAATATGTACGAATAAATATAAATGCTAATTTAATGGATGGATTAACTTTTTTTTTGTTTTATCCATTCTTTTGGGAGCTTGTATATATGATGTATTTACGTTGTTTTTAAACATTTGATTTTTTTAAACATGGGTATACTTTCTTCGTTAATGTTTTATTTCAATTAAACAAGCTAGAAAAAACTTTTTTACATACTGTATCAAGACATTATCATCAACTTTCAAAAGTAAAATTTATCAAAACAGATTCTTTAATCAAGGTGAAGCTATTAATTAATATCCTAATACCATATTTCAACTCTATTGTAGTAATGACCAGATCATTGCAACTTTTTTCCACTTGCCTGTGGCTCTCGTGTAGCTGATCGTGTGAAAGGGTGAAATTATATGGTGCCACAATGTGTCTTGAAAGTGACCTGTGTGAAAGGGTGAGATTATATGGTGCCACAATGTATTCTTGAAAGTGACCTGTGTGGAAGGGTGAAATTATATGGTGCCACAATGTGTCTTGAAAATGACCTGTGTGGAAGGGTGACATTATATGGTGCCACAATGTGTCTTGAAAGTGACCTGTGTGGAAGGGTGAAATTATATGGGGCCACAATGTGTCTTGAAAGTGACCTGTGTGAAAGGGTGAAATTATATGGTGCCACAATGTGTCTTGAAAGTGACCTGTGTGAAAGAGGTGAAATTATATGGTGCCACAATGTGTCTTGAAAGTGTCCTGTGTGAAAGGATGAAATTATATGGTGCCACAATGTGTCTTGAAAGTGTCCCGTGGGAAAAGGCGACGTTATGTGGCGCTACGCTGTGTCTTGAAAGTGTCTCGTGTGAAGGGGCACTAAAGCTATCATTGAATCACAGTTGATTTCCGGGTGTCATTTTTCAATCATATTATTAATTTTATTGAAATATTTAACTTTCTAATTGCCCAGTTATTTTGCTTCTGATAATTTGTCATTACATTTTTAAACCACTATTATAACGTTTAAAGTGTGTATAATTACATTTTCTTTTCTTTGAAAATCATTTAAATTTGATTCCCGTACAGATATTATTCCCACGCAGCTAAAAATAAACATTTATTAAAACAACTAAATCCAGTGAAAATCTTCCGTTGAGAGGCGATATCAATAATAAATTCACAAAGCGTGAGAGTTTTTTTTTTACTCTTTAATCACGTGACTTTATATTCGATTGTTCATTCATAGGCTGTCAATGGTCGCCTTTTATGTAAATGCATCTTTAAAGCACAAATAGTGCCAACTTAATCATAATAATTTTAATAGTTAATTTATATTGCCTTCACCAAAAAAAGTGTACAAAAGCTCGAATAAAAGGACTTGTTTAGAAACTCTTTCAATACCACACATTTCCCGGTAATTATGATTAACTGCAAGAACTTACCTTCCAACTATTGAATTTGAATCTCAATTTGTTCTAACCATAAAACAGCTTATAACTTCATACAAATAGCTAGAAGACTTAATTCCCCTTTACACACACCCCGACCCTACGTCCCCTGTGTAAGCAATTTAAATTTTAAAATCAAAAGTTTTTACACAAACAAAAGACCTTGTGCTAAACTTTCAGACAAGCAGACAAAGAAAGCGGAGAAAATTACCCCTACGAGAACAACTTCACTAAATTCGTTCTTAGCTGTTTGAATGCTATGCTTTTATCTTTCAACGCGCCCATGAAGGGTGAAGGGGAAATAATTACGTTAGGTTCTAGGACGTGACGTAGAGACGTGAGAAAAGTAAATTACGTTCCCACACACAGGACAGAGTACGTCGGACATCCGTTTATTAAGGACAAATAAGGAGAGAAAAGGTTGAAAGGTTGGTGGGGGGAAGGGGGGTTAACTCTTTCAAAGAAACAAATCCATGAAAGAGTTTCTTGGGACACCGTATCTTTTTAGTGTAATTTAGAGGAAATGCACATACATTTGCGTGATGGAAGAGGGGTAAAATCTATAAAATAATAATTATACATAGTTCAAGTGGACCGAATTTGAACCCTGACTTACCTTCACCGATAAACCAGACTAGGTGAGACTAACACCTTAGTCTACTTGTTCACATATGCGAGTATATGCCACTACACTGAACCCATCCAAGAAATATTTTTAATTGCTAAAAAATTTGTCATTAATTCTCCCCTTTCTCCTCATAATTACCTCCTCTNCACGTTGTACTTTGTCGCCGTTGATAGAAAGGTTGTTTTTTTTAGTTAGAATACAGGCTTGGTGCTCTCGAGGTGATTTTCAGTATGGTTCCCAACTACTCTCTCCATGCTAATGCGGGTAAATTTACTCCGAACTATTCTCCTTTAAGTAATTAATAATAAACTTTTGTTTTGAGCATAACAATTTATAAAACAAGACTTAATAACTAGAACTAACGATTTAATTGAAGCCCACAACGGTGGGAACACGGACTAAACGTCAAACTTATATAGTTTTTTTTTTCCGGTGACGGAGAGGTCGGAGACTATATCTCGGTCGGGTGTACTGAGATTTTTTTTTTTCCTAAATGGTCTCCCACTCTCCCTCCAAGAAAATGCGGGTACACTTCCTCTAAACTCTGCCTTCGACATCCCTATTCAATTAGCGCAGTTAAATGCGTATAGGCAAGACAGTTATAGAGACGTGTAATAAAAATCATATATTTTCATTGAACAGCAACAGTCCAATTTTCATGTGTTCATACGTCATGTCAAATGAGTCTGTAGTTGTTACTTGTGATAGATATTATTTAGAGTCTGTTCATGATAGGTTTTGACTTGAATGACAGTTCAAAAATCAAATGATTAGATTTTGGGTTGCCAACACTTGTAAAAGATCACTGTTTTGTCATAAATGTTAAGTTTTTTTAATTACCCGTTATATTTTACATTTAAAATAATGTAAACTTAAGTTTGCTCATACTATTTGATTACATTTAATAATTTATTTTTGCCCAATCCGAAACAATATTTTAAACATAATTAAAAGTCATTATTCTAGATTTTGGAATGTTATCTATAATGTTTAATATAGTGCATACACGAATGAATACCTTTTAATACAGGCATCGTATTTACTTGGAAAAGAAAAAATGTGTGTTTTTTAACATGTAATAAATTATTTAATGATTATTTTATCGTATTTTGAAATATTCAAGTGAATAAAATATTTTTATCAACTGCGTGGGTGCATCATTGTAAATAACTTGTTTCCGTCACGTTCAATCACATGGTTTAAATTCGTCGGTCGCCATTTTGAAGCTATGTCCGTTATACCTTTTGTGAAAGTGATGTGAATAATATTTTTTTTTAGAAAAAATAAAACGATAAATAAGCTTTGTGCCGAACCTCAAATAAATATAAATAATATTGTCCTACAATACTGTGGTTAACTATCACATTCCTACATTACCATATGTTTTCATTATAGTTATCCAAAGTGACAGATGTCAGCTGTTGGCGTAGGGATACATTAGGTACTATTTTTAGTAACTTTTTGAGCTGTCATCCAAGTAAACTAAGATCGTGAATGAATTACATACCTATACAATAAACACACTAACATGGCATAGCCCACATCAGTGGCCGAATGGTATAAGGCGTCACTCTCGTGTTGTACTGGTTTGCCAATGACCGTGATATCGGGGTTCGAATCCCCGGATAATTTTTTTGAGGATGGTTTTCCACTAAATGTTTTTCCAATCTACTTCCATGTAAATGCTGCTAAACTACTTTTAAAATTCTTCCTTCCTCATCTCTACTTCATTAGAGTAATTATCATACATGCGTATAATAGGTAATAAGATGCGGTGATAAAACAAATATTGCTATCAAGATTGTCAGCAAAAAAAAAGTTTTCCTTTTCTAAAAGCTCCTTCCTATAAAATTTGGACTATAGATCGATTCACACGTCGAATGTGTAGCAATGAGAGAATCACTGGATCATGGAGTAGCAGGCGGATGAGGATGGGAGTAGTATATAAATAACAAACCCGCAATGTTTGGTCAGGAGATAAAAGGGGGGAAGGGGGGGTATCTAGTCCAGCGGCTGTCACCCTTGGCAACCTGCTTTGTGGGGCAGTAGGTGGTGGGCGAGAGTAACTCTTTGGGAAGCTCGTGAGAAATGTTCGCAGCCTTCATTTGGTCGGTATAAACATTCGATATAACATTTTTAAAAGGATAATTTCATCGAACAAAGGTTAAAGGGTTGTTGAATGTATAGTTGTGTCTTGTTATAACTGGCCACTAAAATAAAATAAATTGTTTTTATAGCTTAGAAAAAGAGCCATAGCATACAAAATATAAGTTTCAAAATAAAACTTTTTTTTTTAAAACAGCCCATGAACACAGGCTAAGACGAAATTGTGTAATCAACCGCTATTGTTTCGGCTGGCTTGCTACCTTAATTTATGAAGAGAACGCAGCATTAGAAATTATTATTTGAGTTATTTTACGTGCACTCTCTGAACTGAATAATTATATCAGCACACGAAAATGTCTATGAGTGAGAGTGAAAGGGCCTACCAATTATACCGGGAAAAGGTATTTTCACATACCTTCCAGGTTTCTTTTATATGCTACAATCGACACGGGACCGATGGCTTTACTTCCTATCCGGAGGAAGTTGTGCTACGGATTTTTATCGCTCAAGAAAAATCTCTCGGCCCTGAGTGGGTCTGAACCCACGAATATCGGGTCCTGAGGCGAGCACTTTACCAAAAGACCATCCAAGTCGACCGTAGAATTTTAGAAGCTATCGTTTGAAAAAGTTTTTTAAGGGGCGCTTTCACAAAAACAACATCCGAACGGTTTTTTTTTTAAGTTCTTGTTTCAATAACGTAAAAACTGATTTAAAAAAAATTGTCTGTTGTGAAAGTTTTGACTGTCAAAAATAACAACAAATCAACATTTTACGGTCTAGCAGAGATCATATGGTTCAGCGAATGGATTCATTGTAGACTTTTCTAGATGTCATTTTTCATTTATTGGAGGTATTTAGCGTACAATTTCTGAACCGAGTGATTATAGCGACACACGACTTAAAACACGTCTTAATTCTAGAACAAACACAACACCCAACCTCTGACCGTTAATTTATTATTGTGAAATAGGAACCAACATTTAATCAATGATATATTTTGCGGCCATACCGGGAACCGAACCCGGGACCCTTAGCCCAGTAGACAAACACGCTACCGACTGAGCTAAGCTAGTTGTAACTTATCACCTCTTCTACTATAGATAGGGTGTATAATTTTTTATAGGATTTTTGAATGAATCAAAGTAAAAGGGCTGTCAAATGTATAGCCAGACCACCAATTATTCACACCTTTACTAAGAGCCATGTGAGTCAACTAAAGTTTGTATATAGATAATCCTATAATATGTTTTAAAGGGTTTTTAAAAGGATAAATAACGTTAAATGTACAGTCGGACTACTATTTATTGACACATTGATGGTAATGAGGTATAGGTAGCAACCTTTATCTGGCCAATATAATATTATAATGTATTTAAAGGGCCTCTAAAATAACAAAATGATAAATAGTTGTTAAATGCATGGTCACACCATTTATTATTGACACATAACTGACGTTTAGAACAATTAGTAAAAATATACTCTTGTCCATTCATGAACCAAAGAAGGTTCTGGGTATTTTTTTATCTTTGACAAATGTTGCCAATTACAGCTGTTGAATGCAATGCACCAATTTTGTAATTGATTAATTATTTTATTTAAAAAAAGTGTGGTAAATTCTAATAAATGGCAACTCTTTTTGGTTAAGTTTTAAAAAAAAATCTCCGTGTCTTACTAGGAGTTTATGTAACACACATATGAGCTAATTACACAAATGTGTAAGGAACGAGGAAGGTCAAATTAAGAGTTAGTTTACCGGCATTTGTATGTGGTTATTATTATTATATTTAGCACCGCACCTTACTACCCGTTCGGGTTATACGCTTTAAGTACTAATTACGCTAATGGATTAGGAATTGGGAAGGTTGAATTAGAGGAAATGAACCCGCATTTGCGTGGAGGGAGAGTGGAAAAACATTTAGGAACCCCCCCCCCCTCAGTTCACCCGACCGAGATTCGAACCTCGATCTCCCCGTCCTCAGCAGTCGAGCTCAACACGACTAGCGCGTTAGCCAGCTACACCACCGAGGCGGGTTTGTATGTGGTGAAAGTATGAAATCATTTTGGAAAGAAAGCGCGCAAGTAAGTGAAAACAGAAACTTAATAAATTTTTTTATCACCGCGTCTTACTATCTTTCGGGTTATATGCTCTTAAATAAATAATTAATTAATGAAATAAATGATAGCCCTGAATTGATATGTTTGTATAAAAAATTGTACAGACTTAAACATCTTTTTTTTAAAAAACTATTGATGAATTCTAAATTTACACATGACTGTACAGTGGTTCAAGTTTTCGCGATACCAAATTAAAAAAGTTTTTCAGTGTTTCATTTTCGGCTTAGTTCCACGATTTTACAAAATTTTGAAAGGAATATTCCCTAAGATTAAAAAAGAAAGTTTCATATGTATTTCTAATTTCATGTCCAACAGATTACATACTATGTATGCTGTGCTCAAAATGAATATCTAAACCGATTTAAAAAGTGTACCACCAGAAAATTAATTACTTGTAAAGTTATCTGGAAGATGAATATGTTGGAGAAGGGAGAATCTACCGGTTCCGGTAATGTGAGCTCCGAGCATGAAAATGAACCAATATATGTGCAATGAATAGTATAATTCATTTCAACTATAAGAATTAGAATAAAGTTATTTATTTTTGAATTTGGAAAAAAAAAAAGACTAATTTTTACATCATAAAATACATTTTTAAATATACCAAACTAGGTTATGAAATGTTTAAAAAATATACTATTAACTGTTATTAATTTTGTCGTTTAAAAAAAAAAATGAAACGTAGGTTACAGGTCAAATATATTTGTTCTGTTTTTTTTTAATTTGCGAGACATATTTTTGGTAACAATAATATAATCTTCCAAGGGGTTTGTTGCCCTCTATTGATCTGTAAGATCACGCATGCGCGTGACGCAGTAAAATATATCCCCACGGAAGGGACGTTGGTTGTGCGTGGAGCTATGGACAGAATTAACGCACAGTGTAGCTAAATGTTCGGTGACGTCATTGCAGGACTTGAGGCCTTTTAGCTTCAGGTACATCCGATAATCATGTTTGGCCTGAGTTGACTAAGGTCACAAGGATGTCAACAAGGATAACAGAGTAATAGGTTGTTAATAAAGTAATAAAGTAAGCCTACCATTCCCAAAGAATAGTCGCCTTTTTTCTTTATTTTACCACCGCGTCTTACTACCCGTTCGGGTTCACTCCTACATACTAATTAGGTTGATGATTTTAGGGATTAGTAAGGTTATATTTAGAGCAAATGTACCAGAATTTTCGTGGAAGGGGTGTGGAAAAACCATTTTTGAAATAAAAAAACCCTAAGTACACCCTGCTGAGATTCTAACCTCGATCTCCCCGTCATCGGCAGTCTAATCTACTGCGAGAGTAGCACCCTTAGACCTTGCGGTCACCAAAATGGTCTAAATTTAGATTAGAATAGAAGATGTTTAAAAAATAAATCCGATAGTTCTAATCGACAAATAAAATAAACGATATGGCACAGTCTTGGTAAATAAGCACGTAACATTTCTAACGATGTTGGTCGTGAACAGTCATCAAATAGGTGTATGAAATAAACACCTGAGATGGTATGTATAGTATGATTTTGGTAGAAATAATAAGTTAATAAAGTCACTAAAAAATCTTAGTATATTTTCACGCCAAGTCATGTTATTTGCAGTTGTTACTTTTGAAAGATATTATCAATACAACCAGCTTCGTTGGCCGCGTTATTATCGTGTCAATAAAAACTGTCAATGACGTGTAGATCGAGGTTCGAATCTCGGTCGGGTGTACTGAGAGGTTTTTTTTCTTGGATGGTTTTCTACTCTCCCTTCACGCAAATTCGGGTACACTTACTCTATACTCAACGTTATTCATCCTTAACACATTACCGTAACTAGGCTTGTAGTAGGCTTATAGCCCTATTGGGTAGTTAAGACGCGATGCAAATAATAATCATCCTAAAATACAAATCTGTGTGTAAAGCCCCAAAGTCAAATTAAATCCAAAAGCCTACATAAACATTGATTAAAAACGTTTCCTGACTGAGCTATAGCCCATACAATCCAGTCTGTTGTGATCCTAACGCCTTAGACCACGAGACCACTGAACCAAGTAACACACATTTAAGAAATATGCTTCATACGTAATATAAACTAAGAACATAAATAATGACCATGTTTAACAAAAGAGTATTCTGTATGTATCGCTATCATAATAAAATATTAAGCTTTAAAATTATGCAAACATAATAATTTACAGCCTCTCTTGACGGTTTCGATAGAAGAAACCATAGTTTATGACTCTCTGGTTATAAATGCACTCCTAGACACAAGATATTAACGTCTCATCTCATAAAATATAAAAATTCATGACCTAATGTCAAATAACAATTATACATAATTCATGAAAATATGTACAGTACATATTAAAACGTCCATTCCGTTCCATCGAACGGGATGGGAACATAATTTGTAATCAGCGTGTGTTGCGTAATGTCTACTAACCACCTCTAGCGACAGAATCCAGCAATAACTACTTCTAGAATTATTAATACTATATCTACATTCTACTAGATAATTTTCTACTACTGCGTGTGAAAGCATGTGTTGATGTTGTATAATGTATAATATGGGTTGTAGCCATCACATGATAACAGAAAGTACACACTGACATTATGCAAATGTTATAACTTTTTTTTTTAGTAAATATAGAATACAAACTTGTGAGTAAATAACAGTACCAACATTTTAAAATAATAATGATATGCCACTTTACTGGAATATATAGTTGCTTTACTAAATAAAACTATTATTTACAACTAAAATAGATGCAAAACTTAACATACAGTATAATTAGTTACCAGAAAAGTCATACTACACAACTGAACGCAAATTGCTCATAAAGGTTTTCAACCCAATTACAATTATGTTTGTTACATAGCTCAATTAATTATTTTGATACTTTCATACCCTAGTTTATTTTAATGAAATTAATGAAGGTATTTTTATTTTATATGTAACGTATTTAATTTAACAAGAATCATTTTTATATTTGGATTTAGAAATAAATCCTAAATAAATGGTCTTAGCTTGTTAACATAATTATTGTACCATATTATTTTAATATACTTAGTGAAAATAATATGTTTACATAAACAAATAGTGGAAATTAAAAAACTTATCATAATAAAATAGTGGTATTAACGCTATTGTTTTAATTTTATTATAGGACGAGTATATACAGTATAACTTTTTTAATTCCAAGAGATATTTTTAAAAAAATATCTAAATATCTAAAATCTGAATTAACCATTTTTATGAATATCTAGGCAGTTGGTTACAAAATAAATTAATAACCTCAAAGTATGTTATATATTATTTATGTATAAGCACTCACATTTTATATTTGCTATATAAAACACACAAACACAATATAAACATGAGAAAAGCAAGAACAATTTTTTAAAAAAAATAGAAAAACTTGGAAAAATTAACATACGAAAATTGCAGACTTAAATCAGTCACGTGAATACATTTTCCCACAGAAGATGACAGCCGAACCCAACACATCCCTTATTCTTGGCAACCCGCTCACCGCCAGTGCATAGTTTCCCCCCTTTCTCGTTATTCTATGCTTCCTTAACTCTTCTAACTTTATATAACTCTCTTGGTATAAAGGCCTAAGTATGATTTAATAAAGATCGTTAAATTAGGTTTAAAAATGAGTACAAACTCGGAAAAACGTAATCGAAGTAAAGAAACATTTCTTTCTAAAATTTAAATTAAATGTTACTTTTCACCATTGATTTAAATATCAATTTCATGGGAAATTATGGTGGGTTCAAACTATCCAATTTTTCGAATTAAGCAATGTCTACTTAGCCAGATACTACCGTATATATATATATATATATATATTTGGTCGTTATTTTACCTCGTTAGCAAATTACGACTTTCTACGTTATCGTAAAGGTTTTGTGCATAATCCTCTTATAATAAGAGACTATAAGCTTATTATTTTGTTTGTGCATATCAAAGAGATTAGTATTATATAATGTATATACACTTTTATTAACTAACAACTCAGCTATAATGACTTATGTAACGTGTGAATTAGTAAGTTAAAAACAAAGTTGTTTACGCAAATATAATTTAATATAAAGGTGACAGAAAATTTAAAATGTACTCCTACTGTAATAAAATAAAAACAATAGCGTAAATAAATTCATATAATTATGATTTTTTTTTAAATTTCACTATTAGTTTAAAGCTAGACAATACTAACAAATTTTTTTATATTCATCACCTGATTTTTATAAAACTATATATTTATGACTTTACAAATTTACTTTTTTCTTAATCTTTAAAACAATTAGAGTATTTAAGAGCCAATATCACGATCGATTAACCAGGAAATTAAAAAAAACTACCCTCAAACCATAAACTTGGTTTTCTACCGTCTTCATTTGTTTTTCTTTCGTCAACAACCCTAAATTGGTTTGATGTTTTTTTCTATCCCTCAAGAGCTGGACACCCGCTCAGCCCTTCAGCTGACTAGTGCTACCCACACCATCTGGAAGAAGTCCCATGTACTAGGGGAGTCCAGAAAGTGGGATGATTCCCCGTTGCCCGAATTTATATGAGCGATCGCGAAAGGACTTACCAATTTTCCCGGAAATATATTTTAGTATGCCTCAATCGACAAGAGCCCGACGGTTTTACTTTTATTATCAAAGGAAGTCATGCCACGAATTTTTATCGATCAAAAAAAAATCCATTGATCTCGGCTGGGTTTGAACCCACGAACATTTTGTCCTGAGACGAGTACTTTAGTTCAAGACCACCAAGGTCGGTTATTATTATTATTATTATTATTATTATTATCACCGCTTCTTACTACCCGTTCGGGTTATACGCACTTACGCTAATGTGTAATGGAAGGGTGATTGTGAGATGAAATGGAGGACCTACAGTTTAAACGTGGAATCCGAACCACGGTGGAGACCTGGCATTCCACACATTCACAAGTTGTGATAAATCCACGTCTTGTCAGAGGTGAAGGAAGGGTTTGGCGATCAGATAAATCTGTGCTGGGACCGCGGATTGAGTATTAAACAGAAAACCATACCACGATGCGACGCCTGGTTCTATCCGCATAGCCTACCAAAGTTAGGGTGTAAGACGGGCTCATAAGTACAATAATCTACCATAGATAACGCAACTCTCGGCAACCTCTTAACGCTAGAACTCACTCGGTCGGCTCTCGTCTTCACTGTCGTCACCCGGGTCGCATGTCGGCACCATCCTCGGCGTCATCCTTGCGCTTGTGACGGCGGTGGGAGCGCCTCTTCTCGCCTGGGAGGTGGACGCCCACGTAGACGGTGTTCGCGTGGTGACCTGTGAGCCGACAATGGACAGGGGCGTGCTACTACTGCTACTACTACTGCTACTACTACTGCTACTACCAATAATGCTACAACTGCATCACCGTCATTGGACCTTGAGTCAACCACCATCTTCCAGAGACTGCATCTTGTTGAGGAGACAACACATGCACTAGGAAAGGGATAAGGAGGCTGATAAAGAAGCAAAAAACAAAAACAAAAAACATGGTCGCTAAGTCCTCCCTCATGCATCCTGAAAACAAAACCAACAAAAAATCGTCGTGCCATGTGAGTCTAGAATGTGAAGGGCATCGCGAAATAACAAAACAAGTTCCCGTCGTAGCTTAACGGTTTTTTAGGAGCCATCCATAAAATACATAGTCCGGTTTTTATGTTATCACCGCGTCTTACTACCTGTTCAAATTACACGCTTATATGATTATTACTTTAATGGATTAAGGATGATGAAGGAAGCACTTTAAAGAGGTAATCTACCCGCATTTGTGTGGGAGGAGAGTGGAAAACCATTATGTAAAAACCACCCTCAGTACACACATACATTATTAGATATCGAGATACCATTTCTGAATTTTGTGCATTTGTTAACCTGACTAATTATTGTTTAGGCGTGTTTATTTATGTCTGACTGCAATATTTTCGCTATCAGTTTGTGCTTTTTAATTTAAATAAATTATCACTTTAAATGTAGAAAAATAAAAAACTCATTTTCTAGAGAGTTTAAATTTTAAAGCAAAAATTGTATTTTCTTTGTGATTTTATTTTTCTAGTCATTGCTTGCACTTCAAGCTTTGATCCGTCAGGATCTCTCTTGTCTCCCTAACCCCCGTTGTCTTGTTAAACCTATTTCTAAAAAGCCAGAGCTAGAAAACAAAAAGGTCAGAGAGCAAACATCCACCTCATTGCAATTCACCCGTTTGTCCGTAACGAACTAAATTAAATTTGTGAGTTAAACTCGTAAGCAGAAACCTCGACGAGTCACAACGGATTAAAAGTGGTAAAATGTGTTCCAAGCAAATCTTTTAGAGGGGGAAGAGGGTGGAATATAAAACCTCAAACACTGGCAGGGTTAAGAGAGTAATTAAAACTGTTGTCTCTACTCTACATCGATGGTCTAGAAAAGTAACCTCGTCTGGTCTGATTTACAAGTGACAGGAGGGTTGAGATTCGAATAATTAGCCAAATGAACTGAGACTGGCTTTTCCTAAACGTTGTTCCAATCTCCAACTCAGGAAATGCTGCTATATTTCCTTTAAATGCTACCTTCAATATCACCACCCAATTAATATGAAATGTGGATAGACCAGACGGGTAGTAAGACGTGGTTCAAACAAAAATAAAAAAATAGAACGTCTGACTGATCTTTTGCATCTGCAATGGCTATGTTTCCTGTGTTTTTCCAGCAAGTATTTTTCTATTTAAAAAAAAAAGAAACCTGCAAACATATTTACCTTAGCTAGCTTTAAAGATATATTTTTCAAACATTTAGGCCTAATTTGGACTTAATTTTTTTAATAAAAAGCGCAATGCATTATTTTTAATTTTATTATTTTTAAGCTTGAGTAGTAATTATCACCTTTATCGGTGTTTACATGATCTAATACGTCAAATGCAATAGACTGGATTACTGGCAACGAGGAGATCTAGGTTTGAACCCTGGTCCGATGCATTTCCTGTCAATTCTTCCTTACTCATACTTAAATCGTTAGCGTAACCTAAAGTTCGTATTGAAACAGACTGGTGGTATATCCGTGGCCCATAAAAATAGAAGTAGTAATCATAATCATCAATAAGGAGCTTAGAGCTATTATCATCAGTATTGCAGATGTTGTCAGTTGATGTAATCAACAGGAAATCAACTCGATATCGACTTTGTCGGTCTTCACACGCGACCTTGTTATGCGAGTCTGTATTTTGTCGTTTTACTCGCCATCAGCATGTGTTGAGCCCCTGGATTTTATACGACCCTGTATGGCCTCCCTGCTCTGCGGGTGGGAAGGCTGTAAGGGGGCACCGTCATTATACAAGGCGAGAACTGGAGAGGGAGTCGGTCGCATCAATACGTCGGAAATAAATTGTTGCTCACTCTTCAGGAGAGCAACGCAGCCCTCGATAAAATAGTTTGCCATGATTAAATATATTAATACTTCCATTACCATCTGTAATAAAGGAAACAATGATTGTCTTGATTTTTTTTTTTGTAATTTGAGTCTTACTACCCTTCCTATATGACTACAATTTTCATAGAAAGGCTCATTTAGAAAAGAAGATTTTTACATTCTTTTGTGTATAAGATTCCCCAAATTTTATTCACAACTTTTTTTTTCTAAAACTTACCAAATTTCCCTGTAAACAAACTTTTTTAAACACATAAAATTCCCTATTTAATATTTTTGTAAGCTCCCCAAATTTCCTTCCAATTTTTTTTTTAACTCGCCAAATCTTCCAATTTTTTTTAACTCACGAAACTTCTCCTATCTACCTTATCCTAAAGCTAATCGAATCGTGATCCGTCCCACAAGAGCTGATACCAGTTTTTTTTTAAATTTAGCAAATGTGTAAGGAACGAGGAAGGTCAAATTAAGAGTTAGTTTACCGGCATTTGTATGTGGTTATTATTATTATATTTAGCACCGCACCTTACTACCCGTTCGGATTATACGTTTAAGTACTGATTACGCTAGTGGATTAGGAATTGGGAAGGTTGAATTCAGAGGAAGTGATCCCGCATTTGCGTGGAGGGAGAGTGGAAAACCATTTAGGAAAAACCAACTCCAGTTCACCCGACCGAGATTCTAAACTAGATCTCCCCGTCCTCGGCAGTCGAGCTCAACACGACTAGCGCGCTAGCTAACTACGCCACCGAGGTGGGTCTGATATCAGTTATTAGTGTCGCATGTTCCAACAGAAGAGGCGTTGTGCTAGTCACGCGTCCAATTGGAACTTCCCCACGTATCATTTCCACAGTATGAATGTGTAATAAAGAGCGAGTTTACATGTAGCAATGTCGGAGGAAAGTTTATCATATCAGTCCCAGTGAACTCTCACGCCCTGATATCTACATTGAGCTGTGTGTATAGTCATGGGCATAGCTGTATACCAACATGGTACACCGTACATTAGCGTCGCACGATTTAAAACCAGAGAGCGCACCCCCCATATGCCTCACACTAGTAACGCCTCTGGCTTGTTCTCCCAAAGCTTCCATTAAGGGCACCACCTACTTGAAGGGGTGTATCTTCACACTACGATACTTCTTATGGCAAGAGTAGTCCCAACCCACTTCAGAGACCGCATGGTCCAAGTCACTTTTCTCGCAATAGACTAGAATTCTGGTGACGGGGAGGTTAGGGTTCGATCCCGGTTAGGTATACTGACGGTGGTTTTCTCTAAATGGTCTCCCACTTAAACAAATGCGAGTACACTTCCTTTCAATTAATTCTTCCTTACACGATACTGTAATTAGGCGTATAGCTCGAACGGATAGTAAGACGCGAAGAAATAGTTCCGAAGGCTTCAAAATCACTTAAACGGTCCTCCTTTATCTTATAATAATTTTCTGCAGCAACACTATTTTTTTAATACTTTTTTGTTTGAGGTAGGTTATAATATAATATGTTTTTAATCGTTTACAATTATGAGATTGAAACTAAGAAATTGTTTGGCAGATATAATATAGGAAATGTACTTTTATTAGTTCATATTGAGTATGTATAGCAATCAAAATAGTCAAAAGAAATAATCAAACGTGAAAAATAACAATACTTTAACAAAACAAGTAAAAAAACTAGTAAAAAATTACAAAAAAGATTGATTTGTAAACTTGAATTTAAAACATTTTTATTTTTTGAAACTAAAAATATTTTACTACATATTAATTGGCATCATTTTTAACTTATTTCAATTAGATGTAAAAAGACTTTTCAAATTTACAATTCAATATTTTATTAATTTATGTTTGTTATCTACTTATTTTGTTGTAAATTATTTATCACAATTAGTTCTTTCTTTTGACTATTTTTACTACTACACATAATCTATGAGAATCAATAA
Source organism: Timema douglasi (assembly GCA_901482245.1). Taxonomy (NCBI): domain Eukaryota; kingdom Metazoa; phylum Arthropoda; class Insecta; order Phasmatodea; family Timematidae; genus Timema; species Timema douglasi. The sequence continues at coordinate 133,300 of CABEEJ010000108.1, forward strand.
AAAATTACATTTAATTTAATATTGATCGATATTTAGACATTCTATACATCCAAACAATTATTTTTCTTTAACTTAATTATCAAACACCATATACTCTGTTATTGTAGTTATGTTTCTTTAAATATTCCCGTTTGGGTGTACTTGAGGGTGCTTTATCCTAAATGATTTTCCTTTTTACCTCCATGCAAATGGTGGTACATTCTCATAATCTCGCTCGAGCGTAATCGTGTATTTAAGGTCTAGGTTACTCAGCGGTTCCTCTAATGGACGAACGCTGATTAAGTGCGCGTTAAACAGTCTAAATTATAATACGCTAAACAAAGTTCTGCTCTTGACAATATAGAACATTAGTGTTCACTTAGGCCACTTAACCACTTGTCGAAACAAAACCAACACAGAACAAAACATTGTGTTCGATGAGCAAGGTAAATCTGTTCGACGAAGAGATTTACATTATTTCTAGATCGGAGCGTCCCCACAGACCTTTGTTTTCAAAGGGGGCTTTTGTTTATCGAATATCGAACAAAATGTCTGACGATGTCCGGCTGTAAAACGTTCCAAGAACAAAGCAAACTGCGCGTGCGCGATTCACCCACTTGTGAATAGTCCTGCAGTACGTCACAACTTCGTGTTTGTGTTTTACTATATTTTGTGATTTATCTAATCATGACAGAAGAGACTGAAGTAGATTGTGTCATAAATTGGATGAGATCAAAACTCGCGTTTATTCACACCCTCTTCTTTTTTTTTCGAGTAAAAAACAATGACAAAGTGTATAAAAGATTCATGTCTTCCTCGCCCGTCGCCATGTTGGCTACTGGGGGTAATTTTGTTTTGATTCATGACCTTATTTTGTCTGATAATGATATACCACAGCATTGAGCACATGTTTGAGGCAATTGTCAGACCAGTGTGTAAACGGTCTTAGATAACATGGTGGACTACAATGTGTTTCAATGCCAACATCATACAAAAAACAACTTAACATAGAGTTTGAAATATTGGAGCTATTTTGAAAACTTAAATACGTTTCTTTAAATAATAAAAGTCTCAATTAAGGTAAATCTTTTTTTAAATTTTATTTTTGCTGTATGTGTATTGGCTTAAGATGGTGGTGAGCCATATTGGAATATTTTTTATTTGGATCACAGTGGGGTCAATAGTTAAGTCTTCTCGTAGGGTGTCAGTTACCCAACTTGCATTTTAAAACATACGCGAGGGTGGTAATATAAATAATAATTAAACATGATATATGTTTAAAAAATATATTACTTAGGCATCCCTCATTTGGCATTAAAAATGACAAATAGGCCTACTTCAAAATGTTCAAGAAATTTAAATTTGATAAATACCTTTCTTGGGCCCAAATATACCAACTTAAAAAGTACAACAACGTGGTTTATAAAAAAAAAGGTGAAAAAATTATAGCTTGCTCAAATAAAAGAGAGAAAAGAGTTGGACGTGTGAAACTAAAGTCACACTAAATAAACAACCACCAGCTTTGTTTTTTTACACACAAAGTCTTACTACCCGTTAGGATTAAATATATTTTAACTATGCTAATGAGGTAAGGATGAGGAACGAAGAATTATAGTGAGAATGTACTAGAATATAGAGTGTACAGAGGGCGTGGGAAGCAATTTAGGAAAAATCACCTCTGGTTCCCCCAGCTGGGATTCAAACCCCGATCTTCCCGATACCAGCAAACCAAATTAAACTAGTTCAAAATCTTACCTCGTGCTGACCGGTTAGAACCCGGTTTATGACGTCAGGTTTGCAATAGATAGAATTTTTGGTTCGAATCTCTACTTGGTTGCCTTACGGGTGGCTTTCCACAGGCAGTAGTTTTCCCAGTCTTTCTCCAAGCTAGTGTGCGTGCACTTCCATCAAAACATTTTCTTCATTCCTTCCCCTTAAATTATGCCGTTAATCACAGATGTTAAACGTAATAATTTTTTTAAATGTGATATTAAAACTATCAATTAATTTCAGATAGGTATGATATTTTATTGAATTTCACAAGTACTCTCTACCCACAGAAAACAAAACACAATCTAAAGCTCCATTTTAAATCTAAACCTTAAATATACAATTCAAATGTGAGAAAGTCGGTTTTATCACGGATGTCGTATTGGTCAATTAATTTTAGATAACAGTGTAGCGATTAAACCTCTGATAGTTACTTAATTAAACTCTCTATATCAACGAAGTAAACTTTCTATCTTTTAAGCAATTTAAAATCGATAGGCGTCTAAAATACCGGTTCCAGTGGTTCCCACCCGATGGTTCACGAAATGATTGTTACACGCACCTATTCACAAAGAGTTCCGTTATTTCATGGTTTCGGTAACCAGAATAGTAAAATTTTAAAACAAGATAACTTTTAAATTTTTGAAAATTTGTGAAAATATGTTTGAGGCATGGCAACATAATATAGGCCTATACCTAACATGATATACAAAGTTTTATATATATAGCCTTTTTTTGCTTGAAATATCCAGTATTTTAAACATGGGTGCACAAAATTACCAAATAAAACAATTTATTTTAAAACATTTTCAATATCTGTTAAATCTTAAAGGTCTTTAATGAGAAAATAAAGTCAAATAAACTAGGCTTAAATTAGAAACTTTACCTAATAAACCAAAACATACAAAAAAATTACCCCCACGACCCCTAAAAATGACAAATCTTACCCAACCTGGCCGAATCAGACCTTGTCTTACATAAGTTAGACTTTACTTGACTTACGTTAACAACTACACGGATTTGTGTACTCTCAAGGATACGCGATTAGGGGAGTATGAAGTCAGATCCTTAGGCATACACTACGCGCGATTGACCTCACTAGTCTTGGGGTAAAGTGTTCGCCTAAAGATCCAATGATCGTGGGCTCAACTCTAACCGCAGTCGACGGATTTTTATTGAGGGATAAAAATCTATGGAACTTTCATCGGAGGGGACATAAAGCCGTGGGTCCCATGTCGATTGTGGCATGTAAAAGAACTCTGGAAGGTATGTGAGAATACCTTTCCAGACAAAATTGGTAGGTTCTTCGACTTTCACTTATAGAAATTCTCGTATGCTGATAATTATAATCAAACTCAACTAAATAAGGTCGGACTAGTGCCTCTGAAAGATATACTGTTTGATAGGTCAGCCAGGCCCCACCTGAATTATTGTATAACCTCTATCTACGGTAGGAGTGTAGGTAAGTTACAGTTAACAGGAGGTTCTTTATTGCAAACATTGTCTGAAAGTGACTAATGTCAACCTACTAGGAATTAATTATTACTTGTTTAGTAATACTTTATTATCAATAAAAAGTGTTATCAAATGATTGTAATAACATTTCCCTAAGGATTATTGTATAATTGGCGTTTTAGTAACTCATTTAAAGAACAAAATATATGAATAAAACTAATAATTTTGTTTTGTTTTGAGGTTGTGGCAACCTAATATAGTTCATGAAATAGCAAATTAAAATAATTATATTCTCACTTGTATCTTCTTTTAACTGTCCACCAAAATAAATAAACATTTTTTTATAGCTTAGATAAAGTCATACAAACTATTAGTCTCAAAATAAAACTTTTTTATTTCGTAAACAGATGCGCATAAACACAAAACTATAAAACAATTTGTATGACATCAACCACGGCCTTAGTTTCGTATGCTTCACCATTTTAATTTGTGAAGCGAACGCAGCATTTTTGATACTCTTGTTTGTAAAGCATTTTTATTTGAACTATAAACACCGATCCAATTAAAAGAGAAACATACAGACTGTTAAATTTATTAAGTTTGTGTTTCAATCATATAAAAACGCTTAATAATTTAAAAAAATAATTGTTTGTTGTGGAAGTTTTGACTATCAAAAGGGACAACAAATCAACACATTATGTATGAATCAAATGGCCAAAGCTATTATTTATTCTTTTAGTGAGGATTACTCCATCTAGATATCATATTCTGAAAATTGAAAAATAACTCCTGGACACGGGAATCGAACTCAGGACTTTTGTCAAAGTACGCCAACACTCTACCATCGAGCTATCCAGGAATCGTCCCATCCCCAGAGTCATTCTTCTCTGATATTTTAAGGCAGAGTCTATGATGGACGTGAGGAAATCGTCGGCTACAAATATGTGATGTTATTAAGATCACGATCTATCAGATAACGCAGGCACCTTCAACTCGGTAGTTGGCTTATTGCTGCCAATTGTACATTTATTATAATTGTAAGGGATTTCATTTTTAATAATCAAATAGCTGAAGCTATTATTTATGCTTTCTTAGTGAGGAATTCTCCATCCAGATATCATATTCTGCCTTAAAATATGAGTGAAGAATGACCATGGACATGGGACGATTCCTGGAAATCTCAGTGGTTATTTAAAGAATTAGCGAACTAATCCAAAGGTCCCGGATTCTATTCCCGTGTCCAGATGTCATTTTTGAATTTTCAGAATACTATGTATGGTCTTTCAGATCAAATGGTTTGGCGAATGGATGCATGAGAATAGCTCTGGTAACTTTAACTGTCACTTACCAACACTCCTATATTAAATGCCCTATATACTGCCCGATATATCAGCCAGGCACCACCCAACCTCGCGTTTATAAAGAAAGGGTGACCTGGCGGTCTAGGGGTAAGGTGTCAGACTTCTATGCTGACGGCCGGGGTTCGATCCTCGGTCCCGGCAAAGATTTATCTGATTACCAAACCCTTCCTTCACCTCTGACAAGACATCTTGTGAATGTGTGGAATGCCAGGCCTCCACCGTGGTCCGGATTCCACGTTAAACTGTAGGTCCTCCATTTCATCTCACAAACACCCTACCATTACACATTAGCGTAAGTGCGTATAACCCGAACGGGTAGTAAGACGCGGTGCTAATAATAATAATAATAATATAAAGAAAGGTCAACGGGTTTAATCTAAATTCTAGACAAAGAACAGAAAACCGATTTGCGGTCAAGTGGACAACTGCTCGGAACAGAAATGTGATCAAGATCTGCGGGGTGGGGGGTGGTTTGTGTGAGAAGCGGGTAGAGGTGGGATGACAGTTTAATCTACCGTGTGTTTATAAACGGCCCCGCGGTTGCCGGTTTTAACTAACTCGGACGCTCCGGGAGGGCGGTATAGGGCCCTACGTGCCAAACACGGAACACGGGGCGGAACGACAGATTAGAAAGAATGATGCGCATGACACAGCGACGCAGTAGTGACGGGATCGGTTGACAAGTGAGGGATTGATTGCTACTCGGCGGGGAGCTTGACTTTAAAAAAAACACGATAGGTGCACTCAATTTTAACAAGTGTCTATAAAGAACACAAAATCGATTTTAATATGACGATTTTCAATACCTACACCCAATATCAGGACTGAGGGAACTGTAGTTATATTCTAATGGAGAACATATTTTGTCTTCACGTTCTATCTTTCTGTTAACCGTTGCCAAATCTCATAGTTTTAAGTTACATCGGAAGGTGGTGTGCTGGAGTTGGAAGGAGCTACTGGCAACATCGACAAACCAACGTTACGAAATTTATCTTATATGTAAGAGAGGATTGACCACACTAAAACAAGATGATTATTATTATTATTATTAGCACCACGCATCCCAACACACCTTGACAAAAATTAAAGAACTGTTGATGTCACCATGTGAAGAAAATTAAAGTCTATGTTTCTACTGAATAATTATTTGATTTATTTTAAACAAAAAAAAATTGTTTTATTACAAAAACCACAAAACTGCCGCCATTTACTCGCGTTACCTCCATTCACACTGGATTTGAATTTCTGCTTCTTCCTAAAGGCGACTGGCCCTTTTCATCTGACGTGGAAATGCAGAGCCACGGGAACAAACGGTTATCTTTAAGAATTTTTATTGTTTTTCAGTTTTATTTTCGGAAACAGTTTGTTCGATAATAAAAGCGCGTTTATTAAGTTACACTTTTTATATACACACCTTCTCTATAAGTTTAGCTAACAGTGATCAAATATCGATAAAATTTACATTTTTTCAATAGAAAACTGCTTGCTTCATAACAAAAAGTAAGAAAATGTAACAATTAATAAACATAGATACATCATCTTAGTAGGGGTGTTTAAAATATTAACATAAAAATTTCACTCGTTCTCGAGAAAACTGATATTTCCAAACGTATGATTTTTCAGCAAGAACTGCCCGGTAGCTAGCGCCATCTACGGTTTCCGTGATCCATCTGTTATACTTTGGTCGGTTGTGAAGCTACGCCACGCCTTTCACCCTCCCACCATCCATCCCACAAAATAGGTTTTAGACTTGCAATCGACAGGGCCAGGGCCCTTAAGCCTGCTGTGATATTTTGTTTTGGTGCAAGTGCGTTGATAAAGTCCAGCCTCACTAAGATTCTAAAGGGGTCGGGAAGCCCTTGAAGGAATCTCGGGGAATCCCTTGGCTCTGAGATTTACAAATTGAGAAACGCTGCCTAGATGCTAATTCTCTTTTCTACTCCAGTTGTATGAATATGTGAACAACCAAGATAATTAATGAATAGGACGATATTGACGAATTCGATGGATTGGATAAAATGTATTAAATAATAAGATAAGCCACAAAGATTTTCTTCGGTTGGTTTGTAACATCCGTTGTTTGTTGAAATTAAAAGGTATGTTTTAAAATTATCAATGGAACAAAAATAAACACAATTTAATTTTTTTGTCGTTGCTACATCAATTTTTTTTTTTTCGAGGTATTTAACGTGCACCTTCTGTTCCGACTGATTAAATCAGCACACGAGAATTTCTATGAGCGAGAGCAAAAGGGCTTACCAATTTTCCCGGGAAAGTTTTTTCACATACTTTCTTGGGCTATTACGCCACAATCGACGGATTTACTTCCTCTTCAAAGGAAGTTGTGCTACGGATTTCTATCGCTTTAAAAAAATCAGTCGATCCTAGCTGGGTTTGAAGCCACGATCATATGATCCTGTGATCACTTTACTTTACATCAAGACCACCGAGGTCAACTACATCTAATAAAATAATGACCATGTGTTAATTTGGAAAAACAAACTATACATATCCAGATTATTAATTATTTCCAGATATGTTTTTTTTTTGCGCTGTGTCTTACTAATATGTCGGGTTACACGCATATATATGTATGTTTGAGACGAGGAAGGTTGAGTTTACAGGAAGTGTGCCAGCATTTACATGGAGGTAGAAAGGGGGAAACCGTTAATAAAAACCACGCTTAGAACAAATGCGATTGACAAATCAAACCGCATGCCTTCAGGTTTGGGTAAAACCGGAAGTTGTCCTGGCATGCGCGTTTTTTGTGTTCCAGATTTAATTAGTTTCTGTCGATTAGTTCAAACGATAAAAAAAAAAAAGGTACTCATACACAGACAGACACGACCTTCACGTTTCATTGTAAAAGGCAGACCCCCACCCCCATGCGTGACGCAATTTAACGATAATGTTATGCCAATATATCAGACGGAAAAAGAAAAATAGTAGATAAAAAATTGATAAATAAATAAATAATAAGTGGCTCCTCTTCACCTAAATCAATGTATGCAAAAATATTAACCCCTCTTCCCTTCCTTTGCTCTTAATATTTTCGGAAGCTTTTAATTAAATATCAAAGTGATTCGCAGACAAAAGCTACTCTGAATATCATACAAATATATAAAGCTACAGATCCAGAGGTCCATGGTTCAATCCCCGGCTATTCCAGATATTTTCAGTGAAATAGGTAGCGGCTCTGATATAGAAAACTGAGACTAACGTCCGAATGTTCATTGTGCTGACCACATGACACCATCTTAACTACAAATATTAGCACTATCATCGCTTAGTGGCAGCGGCCGCTCGGTCGGTCGATTTAGCTCTATCTCGGGCTCACGCCATGGATTTTTTTACATACAATATTTATTTTTTTATTTAGCACTGCGTCTTACTACCTATCCGGGTTATACTCTTAAGTACTAATTACGCTAATGGATTAGGAATTGAGAAGGTTGAATTTAGAGAAGTGGTGACCTGGCGGTCTAGGGGTAAGGTGTCAGACTTCTATGCTGGCGGCCGGGGTTCAATCCTCGGTCCCGGCAAAGATTTATATGATTACCAAACCCCTCCTTCACCTCTGACAAGACATCTTGTGAATGTGAGGAATGCCAGGCC
>CABEEJ010000108.1:141857-153955 GCA_901482245.1 Timema douglasi
CCTACAGTTTAACGTGGAATCCGAACCACGGTGGAGGCCTGGCATTCCCCACATTCACAAGATGTCTTATCAGAGGTGAAGGAAGGGTTTGGTAATCAGATAAATCTGTGCCGTGACAGAGGATTGAACCCCGGCCGCCAGCACAGAAGTCTGAAACCTTACCCCTAGACCACCAGGTCACCTAAAAAAAGGCAAAAAAAAGAGTCTACGTCAATACTATTTAGGAGTTATTGGCGCTTGAGCTGTCAGGGCCGACTCGGACCGCTCAGCATCACACGAACTAAACGAATCACCCCCACAGAGAGCGCACCGAAATGTTGCGTCCATTGAGACTGCTGGGACCACCTGTCATTGGTTGGCGAGAGGCGAGGGGAAAGGGTAATAGGAGGAGAATAAAGAGAGACTGGAAGTTGACCGGCTTTTCAGTCAGATTCCTTTTTATAATATACAGCCCAATTTTCATAGAAACAACCTTTTGTATTTATTTTACCACTGCGTCTTACCACCTGTTCAGGTTATCCGCAGATATGATAATTACTCTAATGGGTTTGGCGATGAAGAAGGGTGCGTTTTAAAGTTGGGTAATCTACCCGCATTTGGGAAACCATTTAGAGAAAACCGTCCTCAGTTAGAGCCAACCGGGATTCGAGCCCCGATCTCCCCGTCTAACACGAGAGTGAAGCCTTAGACCGGTTGGTTGGCCCCTGAAGCGGGTAAACTTTTTATAAAGTATAAAACATTATTTTTGTGAGCCACACTGAAAATCTTTTACTATAATATATAAATATATTTTGTTGTAACCACGTTTCATAGGCATATTAACTAATTACTAGAGATTTGGAAGGTTGGATTTAGAGGAAGTATAGCCATATATGCGTGGAGAGAGGGTAAAAAACCATTTAAGAAAAATCACCCTCAATATACTCGATTGGGATTGGAACCACGATCTCTCTCTCATCGGCAGTGCGTTCTGTCGCGAGATTGAAGCCTTATTCCAGTGGCACTAAAGCTTTTTTGTTCACATAGCCCCAGATAAAATGTCTCTTCAAATTAGTACCCCCTAAGTTGTTGGTTCATAATGCAAGCTATACATATTCAATATATATATATATCATCATCATCATCATTAACAACAACAACTGTTTCCAGCATCTGCTCGGGTCAGTTTGGTAAAATGCCTCCATCGTCTTCTATCTTTCCACCACTCTTCCATTCTTCTCCTCTCACTCACACACTTTCTGCTATCTGCTCCTGCCATCTCTTTCTTAGCCTCTTTTGCGTTATTTTCCCTACAGACTTCATTTCCATCATTTTCTTTGGTATCCTCTATTTTTCTATTCTCATTACATACCTATACCGTATTTACATATATTTCTAAGCTTTACTTGGTGACCTGGCGGTCTAGGGGTTAAGGTGTCAGACTTCTGTGCTGGGGTCCGGGGTTCAATCCTCGGTCCCGGCACAGATTTATCTGATTACCAAACCCTTCCTTCACCTCTGACAAGACATCTTGTGAATGTGGGGAATGCCAGGCCTCCACCGTGGTTCGGATTCCACGTTAAACTGTAGGTCCTCCATTTCATCTCACAATCACCCTACCATTTACACATTAGCGTAAGTGCGTATAACCCGAACGGGTAGTAAGACGCGGTGCTAATAATAATAATAATAATAATAATCTAAGCTTTACTTAGACAATTTGACAGTCTAAGCGTGTATTGAAAACATATTTTAAAAGTGTCAGCTGCAGACCACATGTCAATGTAGTATCTTTAGCTGTGAGATAAGTCCCTTCCTATGAAATTTGGACTTTTGTTGATTCATGATCGCTTTGACCTTTTCTGACAGTTGACAAGCTACTCAAAACAATGTTTCGTATTAATTTGACTTTCAAACATGTACTGCCACTTTGACAAGTGGAATTAGTTTACGTGACTTCTCAAATTAATGTATCATTGCCAGATAAGCTAATTTACAACCTTTTTTTAGTAACTTCTTTAACTAATAAAAGAGGATAATGTTATCGCAAATATACTTTAGGGATTTAATTTAATTTTCTGTATTTGTAGGACCATTAACAAAAACCGCCAATTACAGCGAGATCTGGGTTTGAATCCCGGTCAATTGGACTGAGGATGGTTTTTACAAAATGGTTTTCCTCTCTCCCTCCACGTTAATGCTGGTACACTTTCTCTAAATTAACCTTCCACATCTCTAATTCATTAGCATAATTAGTACATATGCTTATATCCTGACCAGGTAATAAAATGGGGTGCTAATTTATTTTTATTTTCCTACATTTTAAGGACTGTTGAGAATCGAACCCTACCCCCTTAAATCATTAGAGGGCATTATTGTGTTTGCTAAAGCATCAGATTGAACTCTGGTTAATTACTCACGTTATTAAGAACTGATAATAATGTGGGGTTTTAAAAGTTTTATTATTATTTATTGCGATTGTATATACTTTTAATGGATTAAAGCTATTCATTCAAAGGGAGAAGAATAAGGGGAATTTTTAATTAAATGCATCAACATTATTTTCGAAATTTAACCTTCGCCTCCTTACAAAGTACCTACTCAGGGATTTAAGCTCGGACATTCACGTGATATGAGGCTTTAGTCCCGCCAAAGACTGGATTGCTGTTAATGGGGAGGTTGAGGTTCAAATCCCGGCTAAGTGCATTTCCTCATAACTACCCTACTCATTTCTGCCCCACAAATTAAGTCTCTAATAACCATGAGGGTACATATGATTTTTTTTAACGTTACGTTTTACTACTAATCTGGATTATACGCATATATAATCTACTAACTAAGCTAATGTGTTAGGAACGCATAAGGCTGAAGGGACTGTACCCGCATATGCATGAGATGGAGAGTGGAAAAAGCACCCTTAGTACGTCCGATAGGCTGAATAACCAGGAAATTATATACAAGATTAAGCTCGAGATATAGGACGTATCGAAGTGAGGAATTTTGCTTTCTTAATTTGACATCAGCAAAATTGGGAACAGTGAAACTTTAAAAAAAATATATAAACATAATTTTTTTAATTTTGAAATATTTTTAAAAATATGGTAAGGGTTCATCCATAAGACACGTAACGCTGTTTAGAGGGTAGGAGCTAGCTCTAATGTATAAAAATGGCTTTACATAGAAGGAGGGTGGATTTAAATTATTATTATTATCATTAGCACCACGTCTTACTACCCGTTCGGGTTATACGCACTCACGCTAATGTGTAATGGTAGGGTGATTGTGAGGTGAAATGGAGGACCTACAGTTACACATTCACAAGATGTCTTGTCAGAGGTGAAGGAAGGGTTTGGTAATCAGATAAATCTGTGCCTGGACCGAGGATTGAACCCCAGATCCCAGCACAGAAGTCCGACACCTTATCCCTAGACCGCCAGGACACCGGTGTATTTAAAACAGTATAACGTAACACAGATCTTATATTTATATTTTTTAGTACCGCGTCTTACTGCCCGTTCGGTTTATATGCCTATGTACTAATTACAATAATGTGTCAGAAATTATAAATGTTTAATTTAGAGGAAGTGCACCCGCACTTACAAGGAAGAAGAGTGAAAAACCATTTAGGTAAAATCTCCCTCAGTGCACCCGACCAGGATCTAAACCCAATCTCCCCGTTTTTAGCAGTCTAGTCCAACACGAGAGTAGTGCGTTAGACCATACTTAGATTATAGTGTTGACAAAAAATATATATTATATTTCATGTTCTAACCTTTAACAAACATACTTTATCTGTTCCGAATATCCGCGGTGTTGAGAATGCAAGTAGTTTCAAAAAGGATATTAATTTTCCAAATACTCGTTTGCATGTGAAGTAGACCCATAAATAAGTTTGGATATGAAATTGTTTGAAATCACTTGATATTCACGATTTAAAATGGATTCAGAGTTTTATTAAAGTTGGTTCCCTCTTTTAATTTCTCAAAAGTTTCACTATAAAATAATTACATTCACTCTTGATGGGAAAAGTTAAATAACACAGGTTAGAGGAGGGGTCAAGCTAAACGTCAGCTTGGTGGTACATGGGGTTGGGTGATGGGGGAGGAGTAAGGAAAAAGTGTTACGTGTTTTATGGATGATCCATAAATAGCTTATCTCAATTCCACTGTTTCTTTTTTTAAGCGAAATACAGAAAAACTACACCAAAATGCGACATCTGGTTAGAGATGTATGAAGTTTGGGATTGCGGTCCGTTAGAAGAAACTCATAACAGTGGTTTTTCGGTGAAAAAAAAGAAACCTCAAAACCTTGTTTTTTGTTTTCTGAATAAAGATTTTTTTAATAAAAAAAATCGCCATGCTCAAACGCATATAAATAGGTAAAGAGTTTATTATTAGTACTGCGAAGAGATGGAATGATCTATGCAGGGGAATCCCAGGAATCGTCTGATTGCTAAGAACATGTATTATATTAATTTGTGTGAGCAGTTTAGCTATTCGTTTTGTTTGTAATTAAATATTCATAGAAACGGTACGAATATTAGATGACACATCAACCAGAGAAACTATAACTTCGTCGTTATCAATACGGTACTAGACCAAATTCGCAAAGCGATTAAAAAAAATGTACTGAAACCTCTCAAAAAACAAATTACACTAAATTAATTACTAAAAAAATAATTGGCAATGTTAAAATTTAATTGGTTTAGCATTGCGTTTTACTAGCCATTCCTTTTATACGCTGTGCATCGTTTAAAAAAACGTGCCAAAGAACGAATAGTCTTCATCATCTTGACGATGTTTTTACAATAAAACCAAAATATGCCGAAAATACATTTTCTTTGATAAGTAATTTATGTAAACTTCGTTCACGCTTATCTGATAAATAAGTAAATGCTTTCGCGACCTACTCCTCGTGGGTTCAATGTGTCAGGATAGATTTCGAGAAGGGTTAGGTTATAGGTTAGGTACAGTAGCCCCATGGCTTCTTTGGTGCTGACTGACAGCTCACAGCTGACAGCTAAAAGCTTTGAAAAGTTACCAGACCAAATTATGTATCTCTACGCCGAACCATATGATCTGCAAAAACATGTGTTTAGCAGCTGTCACTTCTGACAGTCAAAATTTAGGTATATACCTAAATGTTGACTGCCAGAAGTCAGCTGTGAGCTGTCAGTCAGCACCAAAGAAGTCATCGGGCTAATGTAATTGTATGGGCTTGAAATAATACGTAGGTCTACGAATTTAAATTTAATAGACGTTACTAAAAGATAATACAAAATGTGATGTTAAGTGAAAGCTAAATAAATAAAGAGACTGACTGATGGAATTGACTGACACTGCGCGTGGCCCGTACAGAACTCGATATCGGGACACTGGGATCAACGGAGGCCCTCTAAGTACAATTGCGACTGATGACCCGAAGATGTAGTCTGATACGGTCCGGCGTCGGGCAGCGTAACTGCTTGCTATAACAATGTAATTGTGACAGCCCCGATGCCAAAAGATAAAAGTCTTTTACAACCCACAATGGCCCCTTTCCTGGCCAACTAGTTCGACTATTGTTATGAATTGTCAGCGTTCTCTTTTAACCTTTCTAGTTCGTTACTTCATATACGATAAGCCAGCACTTTTCAGCCCTTACGTCCACTCGAGTTTTGTAAATCAAAACAAACATTCAAACATTGCTCGTGGTTATAACACTGATCTTGTCTTTTTCGTTCGATACGGCTGATTTTTCTAAAAAAAAATTAAATATATATATTTCCCCCCCCATCTCAATTAGGTGGGTTTTCCAGAACGTGTAGCTCCAGTATAGAGTGTTTTTACTGTAACTCTAATTATACTTTACATGTACAAATTAAGCAATATTAAACATTAGGATTGAATTTTAAATAACAATTTTAACCGATACACTATTTCGTGAATATTACTCCCTTACACTGTGATTAATTTTTTAAACTTTAATAAAGACAATAGGGATTTTTTTAGTACTAGGAACAAAGTTAGATTTTTAATAATAAAAGTTCAAGATTTAATTTTTTTAATCAAAATCTTTAAAATGTGAAGAAATACAATGGAGAACCGAAAAACCGTGACTAACCCTGGTTATCAAGAATAAAACCCAAAAAGAACGTGGTTTAGGAAAATCGTAGTTTCCCCTAATTCTAGAGATGTAACTTACTACCTACCTAAGCTGGGTTTAGGTGAGACAGGCTCTTAGGTTAGTTATTAAAATCGTGTGATTAGAAGGAGTGCTTCAACTTTCAAAATAAAATAAATACATTTGTTAAGAATAGTGATCGAGCGCCGAGAATAACACTTGATATCAACATATGCCGACCTAATGTCGATCACAGCACATTCAGCTGTAAAGATAACAAGATGTAAACACATTTAAACAATTACTACACATGCTGCCTCCTAGGACTCCTGTGAACTCCTCGACACGTGTCACAAAAACAGCTCCTTATCTGTAATTAAACTGTCAATACTATGTGATGTTTTATCAGGAGTGTGATGTGTCAATCCCATATTATACGTGTAACGCCGTCATTCGGAGGTAAACTCTGAAAGGTATCAGTTTTCAAAGGCGTAGAAAGAGAGGGCAGCTGGAGGCAGGGGGCACGGACCCCGCCTGGAATTTGATGGACCCCCTTAGCAGGAGTTCATATTTACCAATGGAAACTTACTGGCTCAAGGCATAGTACAGTTTTCTAATGAACCCCATCTAGAAAAATAGCTTTCTACGCCCTTGGAAGTCTTACTTTGACAAATTATACTATGACTATCTTATAAGTTGCACCATAGTAGAACCAAGAAAGGTAAGCCTGCTATCTTTCAAGGTAAATGAAGAGTAATTAATGTGATCATTCATCTCAAAATTTCTGGACATTCCCCAAAATAAAACTTATGTTCCCAACTGATTTCATCTTCTGATTTGTTAAAATAAATTAATACAATTTGAAATTTATTTGGATTAAACCAAAAATATTTAAATCAAATAGACTGTTAAACTGTGTAAGTGTAAAATATAGCCAAAAAACCCTACATACTACACGAGTATTTATCACTTATTATGATTAATATTTCTTAACTTTCGGCTCTGACTGTACCGTAGACCAGCGGTTTTCAAACTGCGCTCCACGTCGCCCTTGGGCTCTTCCATAGCTATCTCAGGCTCCGTGGGGCAATTTTAGAATATACTTTATTTGTTTTTTACATTATTAAATATCATCAGTAATTAGGATTGCAATTTTTTTTACAAATCTAAATGAAGGACACTTGCCAAAGGCTCAGCCAGAATGTTTTATGTTTTACTTTGTTTTTATAGTTCATAGATGGTGCTATTATAATATTACAATCATAATATTAGTTTAAAAAATTTGTATGAGGGTTCCAGCATGTATTTTTTTCTGGTGCAAGGGCTCCTTCAATCTAAAAAGTTTGGTAAACACAGCCGTAGGTTACTTTTATTTAGCATATTCTATCATTATAAGGTATTACCATAAGATGTATTGTACACCATTTGAAAAGCAACTACCTTCTCCGACTCCCATCAGTGATTATAGAAAAACCGTCCCCAAAAATGACAAATAAAAGATGGTCATTTTAAGGTATATAGGTCTATATTCCATTTACTCTGTATTATAGCGGTCTTACCATAATTCAGTAAAGGTACTATGGACTTTACTTATGAGCTATACCATAGTGGAACTCTGCAATGTAAGTTTGTTACCTTACAGGGTAAATAAAGGGTGTAATATAAAGGAGGTGTTTAGTGTAAGCTGTAGCAAATAGCCATGCAAAGTGGACCAAGGGATGGAGTTTTTCTAAGAATCCTCTTTTTAAGGTGGGCGTTTAGGGAACGTGCGAAAAGGTGAGTGTTTTCGAAGTTTTTATAGCAAAACTATTTTTGTTAGAAAAAATCAAATATTTCTCCAAAATAAACATAAGAGTTTTTAATTTTCTTCAGTGTTGAGTTGTTGAATATTTGTCATGATAATAGCGGCATTAAATGATAAACTTTTTAAATAAAGAGAAAAAGTTGTCATTAAATTCCAGGACACTCATGATAGATATTCAAGAAATGTTGATATCACCACGTGAAGAAAATTTAACTCTATGTTTCTGCTGGAGAAATATTTGATTTGGTATTAATCAAAAAGTTTTTTGATATAAAAATTACAAAAACACGTACCTTACCTCGCGTTTTCTACACTAAGACCATAAATTGTAACTTTAAATGTTTATGAATATTATATAATACTTTCTATCGACTGGGTTCGAATAAAAATACGGTGAAATGCGATTAAATGTCACTGTACGTAGATGATTTTTAATTTGTTCTTGAGCTTCCCTCAGGGATACCTCAAAACATGCATGGAAAAACGAATGAAAGCAAACAGGGAAAAAAAAATTATAATTATAAAGGCTCTTAGAAAAAGTTATTTATCCGTAAAAAAGTAGAGAAAATATTGTTTTATTATTTTTTCTAAAATTTTGCTTTCAAACTCTGCTACCATGCCCTCATTAAAATAAAAGTTACTTTTTCAAAGGGGCTCTTTGTGATACCTAACTAATTATAATCTATCTCTCTATTTATTTATTTTTGCTTGTGTCAAATTAATAAAAATGTAAATTCGTTACTATATTTTATTCGCCACTGGAGTGAAATGATAACATAGAGCTGGCTAAAGATTTTTATTGAAAACTTGGTTGAAAGTCACTAATGTGGAAATAATCATTATTTGTTAAACTTCACTAATGATTACTGTTTAATTGACCTTTTTCTTAAACATATTTAAAGAAAAAAATATTATTTTTATAACTGGCAACCAAAATAGATAAATTTGTTTCTATAACTTAGAAAAAGCGCCATAAAAAACAATAGTTTCAAAATAAAACGTTTTTATCATGTAAACATTTGCTGTTGTGAGAGTTTTGATTGCCAAAAGTTACAACAACGCAACATATGGTCTTGCAGTTAGGCCACTCAAAAATATCCTATTTTCTATTTTAGACGATCGTTTTAATTCGCTAAATTACTCAAGGGCCTGTTCTCTATTGTCGACGATCGTTTTAATGCGCCACACTACTTCAAAAAATCCTGTTCTCCATTTTTGACGGTCGTTGGAATTCACTTACCACTCATAAAGGGCCTATTCTTTATTTTCAATGATCGTTTTAATTCACTACACCACTCAAGAAGGACCTGTTCTCTATTTTAAATGATCGTTTTAATTCTCTACGCTACTCAAGATGATGTTGATATCAGCTATTTTAGAGCAACGTGTGAAACAAGATAAAGTTATGTTTGTATTCAAAACTGTACAAGGATAAAATAAAAAAAATTGGCAGACAAACACTCCCCCCGTTCCCACCTTACCACACTACGTATTAAAAAAAAATAACGTTTTGAATTTGCTCTAAACAAAAACTCCTTCCCTTCATCTAGACTTGTGCAATATTTATTTATATTTTTACCATCCAAATCCTCGGTGTATCCTTGATGATGTACGGGTAATTTGGCTCCAGGATCCTTGGGGGCTTCGTCATTTTGGGAAGGGTCCATCACACCCTGCCTGTAATCACAGATACATCCTGGACATTAATTAAAAAACACATCCTTGACATTAATTTATACATCATGGACATGAATTTAAAAAAACACATCCTGAATATTAATTAAAAACACATGCTGGACATTAGTTTAAAAAATCCTAGACATTAATTAAAAAACACATCCTAGACATTAATTAAAACACACCCTTGACATTAATTTTAAAAAAACACATCTTGACATTAATTTTTTAAATACACACAAGATAAATCCTGGACATTTTTGTTTTTAAACCATATACAAGATACATCCTGGACATTTTTTTAAATATACAAGTTACAGCCTGGACATTAATTTAAAAAAAAAGCACACACACACACAATACGAGGTTCATTGTAATATGACATAGAATGACATGGGTGTCGAAATATTACTCTCTTCAAAAAAGTTTAAGGTGTTTCTTTCAATGTTTTTACTTTAAGTTACTGAAATTAATACTCTCTACGACATTCAATTTACCAATTTAATTAATTTTACTTCTTTAAAATTCAGGTATTATTAAATTTTCAACAAGTTTTGATTTTTAAATACTCACTAAAAACATAAATAAGAGTTGGCACATTAGACTATTTAAAAATTCAGCTAGTCCTAAAGTGGCACACAGGTCGGTAAGGTTTCACCATATCCTCCTTAGACCATTCGGTCATGGAAGCAGTTTTATATGAGTAAATATGTATATATTAATATATTTAATTATACATATTTACTCATATTAAACTGCTTGCGTGACCCCGTGGTAGCTATATATTTAACTGTATATATAATTATAATTATTATTATTAGCACCGCGTCTTACTACCCGTTCGGGTTATACGCACTTACGCTAATGTGTAATGGTAGGGTGATTGTGAGATGAAATGGAGGACCTACACTTTAACGTGGAATCCGAACCACGGTGGAGGCCTGGCATTCCCCACATTCACAAGATGTCTTGTCAGAGGTGAAGAAAGGGTTTGGTAATCAGATAAATCTGTGCCGGGACCAAGGATTGAACCCCTGCCACCAGCATAGAAGTCCGACACCTTACCCTTAGACCACCAGGTGACCTTGTATTTATATACATGATTATATACATACTGCTACATATTACCAAGTTGAAATATTAATATGAATACGACCCCCTTCAGTGACCGAATGGTCTAAGGCGTCAATCGCGTGTTAGATTGGCCTGCTGATGACGGGGAGAATGAGAGGTTCGTATCACTGTCGGGTCTACTCAGGGGTGTTTTTTACCTAAATAGTTTCTCACGCTGCTTCTATGCAAATACGGGTAGACTACCTCGAAAATTCTTCCTTCCTCATCTCTTACCACTTCAAAGTAATAATTATCATAAGTGCGTATAACCTGAACAGGTAGTAATTACGGTCTAATGGAGCCTCTTTTATTCCCCCATACAAATGTCTTGACTTTTACGCACGACACAACCTTGTTGGATATTTCTGTTGCCCTATATATAGATAGTGTTGTCGTTATATAGACAGCGGTGGAGGTGATATATTATGTAAGGCAGAAAGAAGCGTTGGATGGATGCTCGTGAGGGCTAAGGGGAGGGGGTGGAGAGGAGAAGTATTCTCATCAAGGCTTCTGAATAGAGCGGGCGTCATGACACTCGACCAAGATATCGATCTATCTTTCAACACCTGGCAACTGACTTCACCGTAATATTCGTCTTTATGAGAAGGTAGAATGAAGAGGCGGGGGAAAGAAAGAAAGGAGAATGACAGCTCTCGAAGAGGCCGGTTGGAAGTTTCTCTTATGATTATTTTTAGCACCGCGTACTTACTATCCGATCGGGTTTGTACGTATGTGTAATAATTACTCTAGTATGGTGGATATGATTAAGTTTGAATTTAGATTAAGTGTGTCCGCATTCGCGTGGAGACAGAGTGAATACACATTCAGGTAAAACCACCCTCAGTTCAACCGACTGGGATTTGAAACCCGATCTCTCGGTCATCGGCAGTACAGTATATTTGCGAGAGTGATGTCTTAGATAATTTTACCACCGAGATGTACTCGTTACAAAAGTTACAAAGAACAATTTTAACCCGTTTCGGTGGTCGGGTGGTTTTACTCTCGCAATATACTAGATTGCTGATGACGGAGATATCGGGGTTAAATCCGGGTTTGGTGTTATGAGGGAGGTTTAAAATAAATAGGTTTACACTCTCCCTCCACGCAAATGTGGGTACATTTCCTCTAAATTCAACCTTCCTAGTCCTTAACACATTTGCTTAATTAGTACATAAACGTTTAGTGAGACGTGGTGCTAAAAAAAAGTACTATTTTAATATTCATATGTTAAGTTATTTGATATACTGCTATCACTTTCAATAAATAATATTATTATTATTTAGCACCACGTCTTACTAACTGTTCGGGTTATACGCTTTAGTACTAACTACGCTAATGGATTAGGAATTGGGAAGGTTGAATTAGAGGAAGTGAACCCGCATTTGCGTGGAGGGAGAGTGGAAAACCATTTAGGAACGCCCCC
>CABEEJ010000108.1:154104-168844 GCA_901482245.1 Timema douglasi
ACCCCCCCCCCCCCCCCCAGTTTGCCGACTGAGATTCGAACCTCGATCTCCCCGTCCTCAGCAGTCGAGCTCAACACGACTACTCCGTTAGCGAACTACGCCACATAATATGGAGTTTGTCCACACGTCGTACCTGCAATGAGATGATTTGATGATAGCTATTATGAAAGTCGTGGAGGCGGTGTGAGTCTTTACCTAACTTGAGCCTAATTTATCAACCACTGGTGACCGTTGGGATAATTCCCATTATGGGAAAAACACCCATTGTACCAGCTAGGAATCGAGCCCGGGACCTCTAGACTCGTAGCCAGATTCACTGACCACTACACCACGGGGCCGACTATATCCATCGTAGCGTGCTAGCATAAACAGCGACCGTTCTTTTCCCCAACCCCATCATCAAACATGATATCCTCATCGCTAATTTAAGTGGATATCAATCTCTATCTTCCCTTCCCCTTTATTAATATACAAAGTGGTTACAGACCCGATGCTCGTGGGTTAAAAACCCAGCTCGGGTCGATGGAGTTTTCTTGAGCGATAAAAATACGTAGCACAACTTCCTTCAGAGGGGAAGTAAAGCTGTTGGTCTCATTTCGGTTGTGGCAAGTAAAAGAACACTGGAAGGTATGTGCAAAATACCTTTCCTTGCAAAATTGATAGGCGCTTTCCACTCTCGCTCATAGAAATTATCGTGTACTGATATAATCAGTCGGTTCAGGAAATGCACGCTAAACACTTCTAACAAATAGGTAACCTGGTGGTCTAGGGCTAAGGTGTCGGACTTCTGTGCTAGGGGTCCGGGGTTCAATCCTCGGTCCTGGCACAGATTTATCTGATTTCCAAACCCTTCCTTCACCTCTGACAAGACGTGTATTAATCACAACTTGTGAATGTGGGGAATGTCAGGCCTCCACCGTGGTTTGGATCCCACGTTAAACTGTAGGTCCTCCATTTCATCTCACAATCACCTTACCATTACACATTAGCGTAAGTGCGCATAACCCGAACGGGTAGTAAGACGTGGTGCTAATAATAATAATAATACTAACAAATAAAAATAAATAAGAGTGTTTATACAGTATCGGTTACGAAATTTGGCCCGCTATGAGAGCTCAAATTGAAAAAGAGGTGAAGTTTTATGAAGAGGACTGTACGTAGACTAACACTAGTTACATCTAATCATCCCGACACGTACAATGCAAACATGTAACGTGAGTGGTGAATCAGACCCGAGCTTTAATTGCTACTGGTTGAATCAATACGTTGGGACTCGTTTCGGTTAGAGCGCGGTCTAAAGGGTCACTTTGGCAATAAACTGGACTGCCGATTACAGGGAGATCGGGGTTAGAATCACGGTCGGGTCTATTGAGAGTGGTCTTCCCTAAATGGCTTTAAATTCTTTCTCCACGCAAAAGCGGATAAGCTCCCTCTAATCTAACCTTCCTCATACTTATCCAAATAAAGTAATTATCATATTTGCGTATAACCTGAACAGGTACAGTAGCCCTGTGTAGCTTCTTTGGTGCTGACTGACAACTCACAGTTGACTTCTGACAGTCAACATTTAGGTGTATACCTAAATTTTGACTGTCAGAAGTGACAGCTGCTAAACACATGTTTTTGCACATCATATGGTTCGGCGTAGAGATACATAACTTGGTCTGGTAACTTTTCAAAGCCGTCAGAAGTCAGCTGTGAGCTGTCAGTCAGCACCAAAGAAGCCATGGGTCTACTGTATCTATAAGAAGCTATGATAAAAAAAAAAGAGATGTAAGACGGAGCTGTTTCTTTAATCTTTTTCCCGGAAAATTTTTGGAAAAAAATGTCCATGATTTTTTTTTTTCTATAAAACTTTCATTTCAGATTAATATCTTTTAAGGAGGTTAGGTTAACCACCCAAAAAACAATAACAAATGAGTTACACTAAAGCAATAAAAGCATTTCTAGTTCTCTTCTAAAACTCAACGTATTGATAACAACGCTATTCGGTTTTCATATGTAACTAACTACAGATTTGCTGCAGACTAGAATTTTTAAACGTACAGTAGCCCCATTGCTTCTTTGGTGTTGACTGACGGCTCACGGCTGACAGCCGACGGCCTTAAAAAGTTACCAGACCAAATTTTGTATCTCTACGCCGAATCATATGATCTGCAAAAACATGTGTTTAGCAGCTTTCACTTCTGACGGTCAAAATTTAGGTATATATCTAAATGTTGACTGTCAGAAGTCAGCTGTGAGCTGTCAGTCAGCACCAAAGAAGTCATGGGGCTACTGTAAAAACATGTAATATATCTGAAATTTTTTCCAACTATTACATGTAATTCGAGTTTTCGATGGTTCAAAACGGGCCCGGTTCTTTTCAACTCGAAATATCGAGACTACGCTTCAGTTGCATCCCTGGGATTCAATGATATGAGAATTTCTACCAAGAACTGGTAATCTACAATTGCCATTAATTTTTTGGATTTTACTTTCAGTGTATCAACCATAAGATAGTTAAAATAATTGAGTGAGCGTAGCGAGGTCTTTTTAACGTTTCCCTCTATTTATTTTAAGTATTGGTGACCTGGCGGTCTAGGAGTAAGGTGTCAGACTTTTATGCTGGCGGCCGGGGTTCAATCCTCGGTCCCGGCATATATTTATCTGATTATCAAACCCTTCCTTCACCTCTGACAAGACATCTTGTGAATGAGGGGGAATGCCAGGCCTCCACCGTGGTTCGGATTCCACGTTAAACTGTAGGTCCTCCATTTCATCTTACAATCATCCAACCATTACACATTAGCGTAAGTGCGTATAACCCGAACGGGTAGTAAGACGCGGTGCTAATAATAATAATAATAATAATAATAATAATAATAATATTTGAAGTACTTAACGTGTAGTTTTTAAACCAACTGATTATATCAGCACACGGGAATTTCTATGAGCGGGAGCGAAAGGGCCTGCCAATTTTTCCGGGAAAGATATTTTCTCAAACCTTCCAGGGTTCTTTTATATGCCCCAATTGACATTAGACTGATGGCTTTAATTCCCCTTTAATTCAAATTGTGGCACAGATTTTTATCGCTCAAGAAAAATCCGTCAACCCCGGATGGTTTGAACCTACAATAATCGGGCTCTGAGGCGAGAACTTTATCCCAAGAACTCCCTAAAAGTCATTTTCATAGGAAAATGAAAATAGCCATTTTGTTTATAATCTTAATCAATGCCTATATACAAATTTTAATCAAAATTGTTAGATCCAATTTTGAGAAAATTCATTATTTCTATTTTCGCTATTTATTAAACTACGCTTAGTTTTAGGATTAAACAGACACACAGACAGAACGCATGGCAAATACAACTTTTTAGATTTTACGGGGTCATGAGACGTCGACATCCCATCAACATTTCAGGTTAAATTTTTTTTTACGGTCGCAATACTTAACCTTTGGTGTTCGAAAAGTTAAAATAAATATATATATTTACGTATAGCTTGAAAGTTATTGGTTTTATAAAAATATGTTTGGAATAAAATATTTGTATTATAAAGAGATATACATATTTGTTATGATAATTAATTTCCTATCTCAAATAGTTTCGGAGATATGATAAAAAAAAAAGATAATTTACGCATCAGACCGGAGCCTTCAAAGTCATTTTAGCGAAATATTGAGAGTATACATTTTGTTTGGAATATTTATAAGTGTTTGAAAATGAAATTTAATCAAATTCGTTAGAGCAGATTTTGAGGAAATCAACTTTTTATATTTTCACCCTCCAGTAAACAACCCTTAATTTCAGGGTTATATATCAAATTCCAAAAATCCCTTGGGGAAACCCTATTAAAATCCTAGATACCAAGTTTTAGCCCAATCGGTAAAATCGTTTAGGTTCTAGTCCGAAGTACAGACAGACAGACGGAAATTCAAAAATCACTTTTTCGGAATCGGGGGGTCATGAAACGTCCAGAATCATCAAAACTTCGAGTTCGATTTTTTTAACGATGAAAAATATATCAATTAGAAGAAGTATACGTACATTTGCATGGCAAGAGAGAGTGGGAACCCTTTTAGGAACAAACTTATCGGTACATCCAGACGGAATTTTTGCCATGGCCTTTTCGCTATCGGTAAATGAGATAAGATAAGACTGACGCTTTTGTCCGCGTGTCCACTGGTGCGGGTTATATTTATTTTTATTAAAATAAGTTTATACTGGATGTAAAATGTATAAAAGGAACACGTTTTGACCCGACCCCCCACACAATGATAAAGAAACGATCACATCTGATAGGGAATGAACCCAGTCCTTCCAACTCAAGAAACCTTGTGATTAGCAAACTTATTTTATTTATTCTTTAAATTGAAAAAATGAAACCTGGACATCGTAATAAAACCAGGGACTTTTAGTTTAGTAGGCCAATGCTCCTACCATTGACCTACCGAGGCTCTTTTAATCCTTTATTTTATTATTATTATTATTATTATTAGCACCGCGTCTTACTACCTGTTCGGGTTATACGCACTTACGCTAATGTGTAATGGTAGGGTGATTGCGAGATGAGATGGAGGACCTACAGTTTAACGTGGAATCCGAACCACGGTGGAGGCCTGGCATTCCCCACATTCACAAGATGTCTTGTCAGAGGTGAAGGAAGGGTTTGATAATCAGATAAATCTGTGCCGAGACCCGAGGATTGAACCCCGGACCCCAACACAGAAGTCTGACACCTTACCACCAGGTCACCAATCCTTTATTTTAATTATTATTTAGGAGACGAGGACATTTAAAAACTTGTAATCACGCCCATGACTAAAGTCTCCTACTCGAAAGCGGCTGTACGCGAAAGGTAAAAAAAAGGAGGTGAGAATAAAAATTGAGGGGAAGGTTTGGGTTTAAGGGATGATAAGAGAGGAAATCAAATAAACCATTCTATTAGTCTAGACGAGGAGTATTCGAGCGTGCCAGCGTTGAAATACAGAGTCGATTTATTAACCTGTTATCATCCGTTGAACAGCCTTTCACAAACATACCCAAAAAAATCTTGTTAAAAGAAATGATACAGCAACAGAAATAAAAAGATCTTGGTAGAAAAAATATCTGTAGTTTAATACCTGTCTGATACATATTTAATACGCTAATCGGGATAAAAAGGTAGAATTTAGATAAACTGTACTTCTATTTGCATGAAGGTTGACTGGGAAACCATTTAGTAAAAAAAACTGATTACACATGACTGGGATTTGAACACCCGATCTTCCCGTTATTGGTAAGTCAAGTCTATTGTGAGGGACACCTCACATAATTTGACCACTTAAGTGGGCTACCTGAATCCCACTTCAACATAAAACCATAATAGTAACTAACCTTTACACTTACTCTACGTGTCCACCGATGAGGGTTAGATTGAGGTTTTTAATTTCAAAGTGATTCAACCGGGATTCTGAGTGCCTGGCCTCTTTAAAAACGGATTTAGTTTGTAAGTCGTGTGCTGATATTATATGTTCTATTCATACATCTCACGTTAAATAATTAAGAACTGTATTGATACGTTTGACGTTGGAGGGTCCGTGCCCTCCAAATTCACCCCCCACCACTCCCTTAAAATGTCGGCCTGGATACAGGCCTTAGCATATATTTAAAATACAGACAGCCTTGTTAATTAAAGATGTCACATTTTGTTGTCACCTCGACATCGTTCAAACCGAATGTGATGTCCTAACGAGGAATGACAAGTGTCGTGTCGTGAAGTGTTGCCGGGGTAAGCCTTGCTTGTTTGAAATGGTACCTGTGATATTTTCCCACTCACTAGGTACCACACTCTGACCAATAATAACACAGGATTTGCTTTACATTTGTTTTTTTGTTTTTTTACCGCGGCTTACTACCCTTTAGAGTTATACCCATATACACTAATTACTCCGATATTTTAAGGTTTAAGAAGTTTGAATTTAAAGGAATTGAATTTGAGTGGAGGGAGAGTGTAAAACCATTTAGGAAAAACACTGTAATTACACCCAACTGGGAATATGACCCTGATACCCTTGTCACAGGCAGTCCAATCTGTTGCAAGAATGATGGCTTGTACCAATAATTGGCCACTGAAGCGGGCTGCTTTACATATCTCACATGGTAATGTATCTTCAGTTGTTACCTGGCCAATGAATGTTCTTCCTGACCTTCGAGAACATTTCACAGGTACAGTTTAAGCTAACTCTGCTTATCCTAGCAACACTACACGCCACGCCACTGGATAGTGGGGTCAAACAAGTGCTGTCGATGGTAATCGAACCGGTAGACCAGACAAACACAATATTTGGTGCTGCGCTATGTTGAAACGAGGATACGCACCCGTTGCCTTTTTTCTAACAAGGTGTCAGTCAACTTGTTATTCTACAACACCGGCTCTCAATTTACTCCTCATTGTGTACGTTACGTACTTCATAACAGGGGGGGAAGGGGTTGGGGAAGGAAGGGGACGTTCAGAAATGTCGGTATTTCATACGCGGTAGTTACACGCATTCCCGCATGGTAATAGACCCTGTACAGCTCTAGACGTCACTCGCAAATTGGATATGGGAATTACGCTTTTACTGCGCGATGAATGGATTTAATTAAATTACAGCCCGCAAAGGTGTTTGAAATGGTCTAAGGTGTCACTCTGCTGAGCTTCATTTGACGGGGATGAGGGTGGAGGAGTCGGGGTTCAAAACCCAGCTGCGGGAGACGAGTTTATTCCCCCTCCTAGATTGTTTGCCGCTGTCCCTCCAAGAAAACGCGATTACATTTTCCCCCAAATCTTACCATCCAAGTGCTTACACCCTTAGCGTACATTAGTGTATATTAGTGTTCATTAGTGTGAATATGCGGACACCCCAAACGTCTAGTAAGATGTGGTGCACACAATAAAATATAATTATAATGATATGTAGAGAAAAAACTATCAGTATCATCGGTGATTCCTACGGCTACTTATCTATAATTGTTAGTGTTAATTACTATTTAATTAACTAATTAATTACCCACTTCACTGGTCAAATGGTCAAAGGCGTCACTCTCACAATAGACTGGACTACCAATGACGGGGAGATGGGGGTGAGAATTCCGGTCGGATGTATTGAATGGGTTTCCACTCTTCTTCCACACAAATGTGGATACACTTCCTCTAAATGTAACCTTCCCTATACGTAATACAGTGCGTAATTATTAAATATGCGTACAACCCGAACGGATATTAAGACGAGGTGCTAAAACAATTTATTAAAGAATTAATTTCAACGTGACCTAGCTAGGAAAAGTTCAACGTTTGGGATTTGATTCACTGCCAGCNTTATTTACGAATAAAGTTGATTAATTTTAGGCACATTATCATGTTTAGATTCATACGACTAGCCAAAGAGGATTCTAGTCCTCGGGACTAAGTAATTAAAGTGGTCCAACACAAGTTTTTAAGGAACCTTTTTTTCGATTCAGGGTTGTGCCAGCAAATATATTTACTATTTTGTATCTAGTCCTTCCTGATAAATTAGTAGTTAGTTTTTCTAAAAAAATATATTAAAAATGTTTGTTTAGAACGTGCAAGTATTCTTGCCGCGCCTTACTATACATACAAACCTACTAGAGAGGAAATATATCCGCATTTGTGTGAAGAAAGAGTGGGAAACCATTTGGAAGGCGAAAAAACATCTTGGTTGGGATTTGAAACTCCGACCTCCCAGTCACAGGTAAACCTGACTAAATGAACTAGACGTTAAGTCCATGTAACCACCCCTACACCTCTTCCTATATGGGTAAGTACCATATAACCACCCCTACACCTCTTCCTATGTGAGTAAGTACCATATAACCACCCCTACACCTCTTCCTATGTGAGTAAGTACCATATAACCGAAATAAGGAAGGTTATATTTATATGAAGTGTACCCACACTTGCGTGTAGGGAGAGAGGAAAACTATTTAGGGTAAAATTACCTTCACTACACCAGCTAGAGATTCGAACCTCGATCTCTCCGTCACCTGCAGCCTAGTCTACTGCGAGAGTAGCGCGTCAGACCACACGGCCACCGAACTGGATATTTTCATACTTTGTGCCATATTTTATAATGATGATGAATTATATATATGTTTTCTTTTAAAGGTGAGAAGTGCGGAGAAGGTAATGAGGTGTCGGAAGACAAGTAACATATATTTGTTTCCCCCTTATCTTGAAAGCTCTCAACAAGTCCTTCCTTAAATGAAGAGTTATTATTGGAGCTCTTTTTCAAACCACACTCTTAATATTTTAACCCGAATTGACCCGTAATCTTCCTACCCTAGTTAAAAAGATAAGACTTACGTAGTGTAGTTGTATAAATAGAACTCGCTTTGCTCGTTGGGGGTTCCGCCCCCAAATCCCCAGTGATTTTTCTTTGCAATTGGATGTAAACTAATGTAATTCCAGAACAGCGTTTTGATAGGTCTTAGCGTTTAGCCACAAGATACCTCCAAAGAAAGGTCCGCACCGACTCTAAAGTTGCTCCGTTATTTTGATTTTTTTTCAGGGGTTAAATTATTTTTTTAAACTTTTTGGAATTTTTCCATCGGTTACAAGCTATAATCTATAAGTATACCAGATTTCAAGTTTCTAGCTAATCTGTAAGTGAGTAAACATTAATGTTAGTGAGTGAATCAACCATGTGGCTTTATAGTAGTATAATATGTGTTTATTTAATAACAAAACTATGATTTTATCCGGCCCGCAAAAGATTTAGCAAACAAACAATTGTGTTCATAAACATATAGGGCCTACTAATAAGTAATTACTATCAAAAAATATAAAGTTGAAATTTTTGCTCAATATGTTTTCCATTCCACCAACATACATTTTTAAAACCCTTCCTGCAATATTAAAAAAAATGCCAACCGCTATCTTAGACCACGTGTCTACTGGAGAGGGTTGCCAACATAATTATTTAGGCTGAAAATCCTATCGAACTAAAGTCCTTCAATATGAAAGCTGGTGTTTGATTACGGTATTATTTTCGCAGTTATTGAGAAATACAATCGCAAATTTTGATAAGGAAATGAGTATCTGAAAAGAGAGTAATAGAAATAAAACCAAGATGTGTCTGGAGTTAAAAAAGAGAAAACTTTGTTCTAAGAAAATAAAATGGGGGAAACTAGTATAGTCCGTGGGGAATGAACCGTGGTCCAGCTTTCGTGTTTTCTACCGGCTATAAAAGAGAAGCGCGGATAAAAATGGAAGGAAGATTAAATCAAGGAGGGGTTGTTGCATGCCTATGGAGGGGAGTGGCTGCTGAAGGGGCGGAGACAAGGGGTGCTATAAAACTGACAGGGGGAGGCCACTTTAATGAATTAAACCTATTAGTGACACCCTAGAAAAAAAAAGGTAAAATGCGGGAATCTAAATAGCCTATATATTGTCAAATAAAAGAGAACAGTTTAAACACTTTTATTAGTTTTCTTTCTTAGTTTATATATACATTTTGACACAAAAGTCATTAACCAGGATTAATCGATTGGGTAAAGACGAGGAGGGAGGTTTAGAGGAAGTGTACCCATATTAGAATGGAGAGGGGATTAGCTCACATGTGAAAAACCAACCTCATCCGCTTCGATGGCCGCATGGTCTAACGCACTACTCTCGTGTTGGACTAGATGGCCGAAGGCAAGGAGATCGGAGTTCGATCCCGATTGGATGCACTGATGGTGGTTTACCTGAATGGTTTTTCCACTCTTCCTCCACGGAAACGCGGGTGCGCTTTCTATAAATTAAACCTTCCTAATCCCTAACACATTAGTGTAATTAGTACATAAGGATTAAACCCGAACGGATAGTAATATGTGGTGCTAAAAAGAATGGTATGGAACTCCGCACGGACTTTCTCGCTCTATTGTTCGAAAATGGAGATATTTATTCAAAACTCGTAATATATGTGAAATAAAATAATATACACTAGCAAAACATAGCATAAATTGCACTATACTTATGTATAACTTTTTTTAGTCCCGGTTTTAAATTTAATTCTTTATAATGTCCTTATTTGTATGTTTGGACCGACAAAAAAGATAAATTTTTGGTCCATAAGGGTCAACACTTCGTATTAAAATCTCATCTTCCGGTTAAAGTGTTCGACATTCTACTAAGTGTTGCTCATCTTCATGTTATCGCATTGCTATTAAATTCCTCATTTATAAATTTTGACCAATGAAACATGTAAATATTGACTATTAAGTCTAAAATGGAGATAGATCATTGTTGTACAAACATTTCTCTTAGGAGGTTTAAGAAAAAAACAAACTTTCAGAGATTTACTTATATTTAATTATTCTATGGCATTGGAGAATTATTGCGTTAAAACTTAAGTAGTATCGCTTTACAACTAAAGCTCACAAAATTGCATTAATATATTTGCCTATATTTAAGAAACTGTTGGTTTTATAAAAATAAAATATATTCCATTTAAAAGTTTTTTATTTTTTATAGTACATACTACAATTTTTCAATGATAAGTTATTTAGTATCTCAAATAGTTGTGGAGATACGTAAATTTCAGCTTCTGTAAAGTACCCTAAAAGTTATTTTCACGGGAAAATAAAAATAGTCAGTTTATTTATAATCTTAATCAACGCCTAGATACGAATTTTAATCAAAATCGTTAGAGCCGATTTTGAGAAAATTTGTTTGTATTCTCTTTTTGCCCTTTCTTAAACTACTATTAATTTTAAGTTTAAACAGGCACACAGACAGACTCATTGCAAAGACCACTTTTTAGGGTTTGAGAGGTCTTGATACGTCAACGTCCATCAACATTTCAGGTTAGATTTTCTTTTGCGGTCGAAAAGTTTAAAATATATATATAGCTTGAAATTTATTGGTTTTATAAAAATATTCCTCTTATAAAATATTTGTATTATAAAGAGACCTACATATTGGTAACGATAAGTAATTTCATATCAAACAGTTTAGGAGATATTATAAAAAATAAAAAATTACGCATCAGACCGGAGCCCTTAAAGTCATTTTACCAAAATATTGAGAAAAGCCATTTTGTTTGGAATATTTATAAATGTTTAGAAATGAAATTTAATCAAAATCGTTTGAGCCGATTTTGAGAAAATCTACTTTTCCTCTTTTTGTCCTTCAGTAAACTACCCTTAATTTTAGGGTTAGATATCCAATTCCAAAAACCCCACGGGGCAACCCTATGAAAACCCTAGATACCAAGTTTTAGCCCGATCGGTAAAATAGTTTAGCCTCTAGTTGGAGGTACAGACAGATAGACGGAAAGTCAAAAACAACTTTTTTGGATTGGGGGGGAGTGGGGGGGTCATAAGACGTCAAGATTCATCAAAATACTGAGTTCAATATTTTTGGCGATCACAATGCTTTCTATACCTGTAAGATAGCGAGAAAGTAAAAATGTAGGCTACGCTTTGAATTCGTATTATTGATTTTTTTTTATACTGACTAAACTGGAGCAATTAAGAAATAAGTTAATTATTGTACTGGACCCCACATTGAAANAAGATTAATCACAATCTTGAGTTCGATTTTTTTGATGATCACAATACTTTCTCTATCTGTAAGATAGCGAGAAAGTAAAAAGGGGAGGGAAAACTACGAAACTTCTTATTTCAAGGTTAAAAGGAAAGCTCGCTGCTAGTTCTCAAATATCTTAACATTTTCTGTTGTGAGCCTATTAAAAATAATATCTGTATTTATTAGAGGAAGGTTAAATCTAGAGCCCATTTCGTCAAGCTTAATCTCATAGTTTCGCAAATATGATTAAAACGTCGTTGAAAATAATCTGTCACATTTTCAAACTTTTTTTTATATTGATAAAACACAACTATAGGGTTGTTATGTAAAAAGAGCCCTGTTGGAATCCTTTGACTTTATTTTGGCATGAACTATATTTTGAAATAACGCATCGTAGAATTAAATAGTGCGTTATAGCTGAACATCTACGCGGTAATTTTTAGCTTATAGAGGCAGCAGAAAAAAATATAAGCCATAGATTTAACATCATCATCAAAAAGTCGTGCTTGGAAATTAGGTCTTAAAATATAAAGTAATTTTCTGGTGAGAATAAACTTAAAATGGTCAATATTGAAAACATTTTACTACATTGATAGTTTTATGTTATAGATATTTATAATATCAATAAAAAAAAATACAGTTGTATATAATATGACTTTTTATTAAGAATGTTTTAGTAACTGTTATGTCTGTCATCTCATAACTTCCTTTGTATCTAAAGTGGACTGTAGCTTTGTCCTGATACAGTTTAATAAGTTTATGAGCCTATATGTAATTATTTGTTGGATTATAGATACGAACATGATAGTAAGGGTTAGGGGGTGTGGACACGAAGATACAAACAAAGCTCCGTCAGAAAGCCGAAACGCAAACTTGGTCAAGGCCGAAGGCGTCGAAGTTATACGAAGTTCCGAAACATGGCGTCCCGAAGTACATGGCAGCTTCATTATATGACGTCATAAAGGCCATATCAACACTCATATTTGTAACATTCTTTTTCACGCCTCCTTCCATGGTTAAATTACAGAGCTCTCTACAAATCTTGTTCCAACTTTATAATTTACTAGAGGTCCACAAAGTTTGATGAAAACTGCTCCATGTATCTCTATGAATAGATGTAGCCCTACTTTCATAGTAATAAAAGAAAGTGTTTGTGTGTGTGTGTGTGTGTGTGTGTATGTGTGTGTGTGTGTGTGCGATGCCCAGCCAAATCCACGGCACGCAGAGATCTGAAATTTCTAATATGGGTGGATGGAAGGGGGTCCGAATGCACCTCGAGGTCGTATTTTTAAATTTTTAATTAGCTTTTTAATTAGGCTATTTTTGACAAATTTTCGAAGAAAATGTTTTAAATAAATCGTATATTTACCCCCCTCACTCGACAGTGAACACTTTAAAACGACCCATCTCCCAGCTCTCTTTAACTATTGGTTACATCAAATCACTTAGGTAAAAAATTAATTTGTTATATATATTAATAAAAGTAAGAGTGTGTTTGTCTCTCAATGAGCGTTATGAGTTACTTACCGCATTCAGAGGTATTATATTTAAACATTACTAGCCGTTGTGCATAAACGTGTGCCCCTCAAAGCTGAAATTTTAAATTTTTTTGGTAAGTTTTTTTTAATCTACTAAAAACCGAAAAATAAAATCATATATAATAAGGTATAGACGGAAATTCTCTGTAGTATAACTAGAACAGAAATTTGAGCGCTAGGTGGATGTCAAATGAACTAATGCTATCAGCTTAGTGCAAAACTGTAATAAGTACTAACGCGCAAAACTGTAATAAGTACTAACGCGCAAAACTGTTACAAGTACATTTGTAATTGATTATATTATCTTGTATACATTATTACATTAGCTCTAATTTTAGATCGCGGAACCTAATGCTCGATATCAAGAGAGAGAAACAGAAGTATGAGGATGTATACACTTATTTGTGAAGTAAATATAGGTTAATGTAGGTTAAGTCACTAAACATTTTGTTTCAAATACTCTTATCGATACGGCTTGAGTAGGTAATAAATTCACATTAACTAACAGGTCTACTAAATATTTTAATAGATATTCAAAATAATTATTATAAATGGTTGATTCGTGCAATTATTATGACTTATTTGTGTTAAGAACCTCACAAAAACGCACAATACGTTCAAAGATAAATACAAATTTGTCAACCAAAGCCTAACCTAACTTATGCTTGTAGCGTTCTCCGTTATTGGTGATTGTGATAAAGGCTATGGGCCAATTTATAAATACACATGTTAAAAGCTCTCAAACTTAATATTAAATTAAATAAACTCATAAAAGTAATAACTGCATATTTTAAATTTCAATTTTCACGGTTTTTAAAGCAATTATAGAAAAAATGGTGAATGCAAATGAAATGAGATTTTAAATATCAAAAATTAAAGAAAACAACATCGTATTTTCTCGACAGTAGCGCTAATATGTTTGGCAGAGAAGTTAACACTGTTTCCCCTTAGCCCTAGAGAGATCCCAGACCATGAATAAAATGAAAATATATTTTTCTTTTTTTGGAGCAAAGAATAGCGTTGCCAAGAGTACTTCTGCTACTTATTTATAACCAAAGAAATATAAGAAAATAAGGGTTTCCATGGGAATATGAAAGAAAGAAAAAAGATTGTACCTTAGAGCCACTGAGCAGCAGACAACCCGGGAATTCGATAGGAAAATCGTGTTTTCGTTGGGAGGTGTTAATTTTGGGTAGATCTTGGACACCTAACCTTTAAAACGAGTGCTAGTTTGTCAAAATAGGTTTAGCCGTTTTCTCGTAATTTCAACTACCGGAAATGGGCTTATCAAATTAGGTATGCCTATTTATAGGTATATATGTAAACTTTTTATAAATATTAACGATATTTTTTCGTGGTCAACATAGTATTTTACTATATTATTAGTGTTGGTTTTTAGGTATGGATAATATCTATAAAGAGTAGCGTCTGAAAAATCACTTGACTTGACGTATGCATTTATATTAAAGTAGTTTTAGTAACGTTTGTAACTATCAGATTTATGTCCTTCCTACTAAAATCTTACTATAATAAACTAGATTCATATTAAATTGAAACTTTAGTCTTTTTTTTACGTACACACAGTTTAAATATTTTGCTTAAAATAACATATATACATTTTTGTAACTATTTTGTTTATGAAGCCCCCCCCCCCCCCCCCACAACAAAA
>CABEEJ010000108.1:168907-203967 GCA_901482245.1 Timema douglasi
CCCCCCAAAAAAAAAGACCATCCCCGTGAATCCTTTGGATTGGTGTGTTGTGAAATTCATATCAATCTTTTGTTGGAACGCATTCTGATACTTCTTTCAGAGAACTTCTAGATCATCCCACGTTGAGTCGGCCAATTAAAGAAAGAGGATGTCATCAGTTGAACTAAGAGTTTTGTCCTTTTTTACAACAACAAAAAAAGGGGGAGGGGGTTCGGGGGACTTTTGTTCGTCTTACATTATTGTACCCCTCCGAGATGGACATCCTTTCATTGTAGATGCCTCTCTAATTGACTTGACAGTTTTAGAGTCCTTCCACCTCGACTGAAAGACGCCTCACCCCATCACACTCCACCTGAGATCTGAAGAAGATGGAACATCTCGTGATGGGTGTAATTAGATAGAAACCTTGCCGGAAATATTCGATTCGTGGGGATCGGTCTTGCCGAAGTTTGAGGAGAAGGCGGTGGGGGGAAGTAATCGAATCATTTTCGAAATAACTTTTTGTTGCGCGTTTCCCTAAATTCGGATCGATTTATTCACTTCATGATGACAGTTGTCAATAACGAGGTGGGTGAGAACGGTGAGATTTTCCAATGGTAAAA
Organism: Timema douglasi; assembly: GCA_901482245.1. Lineage (NCBI taxonomy): Eukaryota > Metazoa > Arthropoda > Insecta > Phasmatodea > Timematidae > Timema > Timema douglasi. Next base: position 169,510 of record CABEEJ010000108.1, read on the forward strand.
AAAAAAAGTACGGTGCACCGCAAAGACTTTCTTTCAGTTTTATCTTAAAATAAACTTGTACTAAAAACTCGTATGATTTGTGAAACGAAATAATAGGTTGTTGTAGAAATACTACACCAAAGATAATAAATGAACTAATATACACTGTTACTTACTCTATGGCATTAAAAACTAGGAATACTATTAAAGAAAGCTTGAGAAAAGGTAAATATATTTGTCCACCAAAGAGCATAAGAATCAAATTCATTTTCTAAGACCTGAATTAAAACGTATATATATTTGATTATAGCTCAGAAACTATTGGTTTTATAAAAATGTATTTCAAATAAAATAAATGTATCTTTAATAGTACTTTAACTTTACAATGATAAATTATTTCCTATCTTAAATAGTTGCGGATAAATTATGAAAATTGGGGAATTTTCCACATGTAAAGTACCCTCAAAGTCATTTATATAAGAAAATGAGATTAGTCATCTTGTTTATAATGATAAACAATGTCTAGATATAAAAAGATAATCAAAATCGTTGGAGGGAGTTTTGAGAAAATCTACTTTTTTTTCTTTTCGACCTTCATTAAACTACCCTTAAATTTAGGGTTAGATATCTAATTCTTAAAGCCCCTTAGGTGGATCTTATGAAAACCCTAGATACCGTGTTTTAGCCCAATCAGTGAAATAGTTTCGACTCTAGTTGGAGGTACAGACAGACAGACAGACGGTAATACAAAAAAACTTTTTTTGATTTCAGGGGGTCATACATATAACGTCGACATTAACTTATCAAACTCTTGAGTTCAATTTTTCTTACAAACACAATACTTTCTCTCCGAGGTGTTGAGGGAAAGTAAAATGAACAAATAATATATTTTCTTGTAATTATTATTATTTTAGAAGGGGAGGTGCATTATCTTTGTAAACACAATTTATGAATTGCAAACTGACGTAGTCTAAGATAACACAATTAATTCGTAACATCTAATATTAATGAAATAAATTTAAATATTTTCATGGATCTATATGTCAAGACACTATATATATATATATATATATATTTCAAGCATTTTGTATCACTAACCATTAGGATTATACGCATATCTAATAATTACTTTAATGTGTTATAAACGAGACAGGTTGATTTTAGAGGAAGTGTTCCCTCATTTGTGTGAAGGGAGAGTAAATAACCATCCGCAATACTACTAGGTGGAATTCAAATCCCAATTTCCCCGCCACGTCATCGACAGTCCAGTCTATTGCGAGAGTGACGCCTTAGATTATTCGATCACCAACACGGGGGTTCATACTATACTGATTTATATTAAAAATCACCGCTTAGAATTGAACACAGGCCTGTATCCGACCTCCCAAACCATCCTTTCGCGAATAATGTTTCAATTATTTTGACTTATACTCGAACAAAGAAAGCTTATGTTTGTTAATTTTACCAGAAAAGGTAGGAACGTAGACAAAGGCATCAGTCATCCTCTTAATATGATCTGGTTCTGGGTTACTAATTTTTGGGGAGACTGTGATTCGAATCCCGTAAGGGTATATTAAACTTTTTTTTCTAAATGTTTTCCACGCAAATTCGGGTGCATTTCCTCTCAATTCTACCACTCCTATCCTTTACCCATTTGCGTTGAGTCCATGACTATCCCAGACAAGTAATGATACAGGTTATTTCCCCTAGTAATTAAAAACAAAAGCCCGCCCATATGGCATGAGTCTTTGCTTGGGGTAGTTCTTAATTTCATACAATGATTGAAGCTTTCACCTTCATAATCCGTCAATAACATTCCGCTGCGTATCACAGGTCTGACAAAATGTCGACTGTTTATGAAGAATGGTGTATCGGTTATTTTGCGTAGGGATTAACTCAATACAATTTATATTTGTGGATATTTTTTGATTACCTAGTATTTAGACTTTTTTATTTTTAACAAGAAATACTTAAAAGTTCCCCCCCCCCACCCACCCCGCTCCTCCCCACGTCATTTACTCGTTCAGGCTATACACATATGTATGTGGTCTGTATTTATATTAGCTGAAATACCCAAGTGTTAGCCTTGAGGTTCTTGATTCATTTTTTTTTTAAATGTATTCAAAATTTTAAAAATTCCGGCTTCGAGGTGTACACGTTCGTGCATGAGGGGCTACTAGTTTTAAAAAAATTCAAATGTTGCGTGGGGTAGATATTGCACAATGCACATGAGAGACAAAGGAAGAGTAGGAAACAATTGAGGGAAAAAACACCTTCATGATATCAAACCCAGATTTGAGCTCTAAACTCCCCGTCCCCCACACAAAAAAGAACTAACTCAGTACAACTGCTTGGGTTTCAAACTAACCACCCCATCATGGGTAAACAAGACTAGAGGAGAGTGACGCCTTTGTCCGTGGGTCCTTAAGTGCGATTTACAAAATTGATCAAATTTAGATATAAACTCTGTCGAACTCTTAACTATAGGCATTGCAAATTAGGAAGTTTTCAAAAATATAATATTTAACCTATTAACTTGATTCCTTTACCAACATGTACGCATTTAATAAAGGTGGGGGTAATTTCGTCTTAATTTTTCACGCGAAATACTCTTTTAAAAAACCAAACATATACCAAGCGTGCCTCTAAGTGTTTTTGTGTGTATGAAATAATTACCACCGGAATGATTAACGTTTGACATAGTTGAGAAGTTAATTATTTGTGGACAGTAAACATTTGAAAGTATTTTTATATTTATTTAACGCTAATTCATCACCTCATTTGAATACAACGGATTAAATTACATATTTTTAATATATAATAAAATTTAAACATCTGTGTGATTAAGACGAAATATTTAACTCGAAAAAAAAACAACAGGTTTTGGTTACACATCCTGATGAAAATAATTTGTACTACGCGAGTCTACTATTTTGAACGATTCTTGGTCAAACGCTTGTGAAAGGAACCAAATGTAGGGCCTACCGTTCGATTTATTTTGGAAGGAACCTTTTTTGACAGTTATAAAAGTTACTAAAACAGTTTTAATATATTCATGCGTATAATAATGTAATTTGCAGCGTTCCCTTTTAAATAGAATACATCATTACTCATAAAATAATAAACTAGTAAAATAAAATCCCGTCTGTGTTGACCGCAAAAGCTTTTTTTTTTTTCTAACAATACCTTCTAACAATAATTCGACTATAGCCAACATTTAACAAGTACATTTATCTTACCACGAAACAGTTTTCCCTCCCGCCATGGTCGGTACCAAAATCAAGCCATTAATCGTTCATCACAAACACAAGTTTATCGGTCATATAATACTCTTAAAACACATCACAAAAAAAAACGGGACAAGACTCCCAAATCAAGTCTTATACACACCAACCCCCCCTAACCCCCCTCCCCGTCACAGTAATGGGAAAATTTGGAAACATTCAGCGTGATTGTGTGTTGGCGTGCGCGCGCATGTGTCGGCAAACCCTTGGCCTCCTCTTACCCCTACCCCTCCCTTCTTCTAGTCAGTGCCTACATACACTTTCAGTGTGATTAGCGGGTTAGAGGGCATCTCAGTCGCTCTTACTCGAGAAACTAACTAATCACCAGCCTCCGAGGAGAATTCTTCAAGAGGCTGCGTAGGTAGCATTTATATGCTACTATATATTATTTCTGTTGTCAACATCCCTTTTTCTCAACTAATACAAAGCCTACAGCGATTAATAAGGTATCAGTGGATAGGATTTCTTCACCGACTTCTGGCATAGCATAACTCAGTTTACGTTTAAAACACATTGTTTGTTTGAAATTTAAGTTAAAAAAGAAAAATCTATATATTATTTCGGTTGCCTTTGCAATTACTATTAATAAGTGGTGACCTGGTGGTCTAGGGGTAAGGTGTCAGACTTCTATGCTGGCGTCCGGGGTTCAATCCTCGGTCCCGGCAAAGATTTATCTGATTACCAAACCCTTCCTTCACCTCTAACAAGACATCTTGTGAATGTGAGGAATGCCAGGTCTCCACCGTGGTTCGGATTCCACGTTAAACTGTAGGTCCTCCATTTCATCTCACAATCACCCTACCATTGCACATTATCGTAAGTGCGTATAACCCGAACGGGTAGTAATACGCGGTGATAATAATAATAATAATAATAATAAGTCTCAGGGACAGACGCTTCAAAGAGCTGGATTGTATTCGCCAAATGCTGTATTTACTTACTCTATGTAGCCTTATCAAGATTCACTGAATCCAACAATATTTTTGTATCAATTACTGAAAATGACAAACAAAAAATTTCAAGATGATTGCATTCTGACATCAAATATTATATACAAAGAGATTGTAAATACGTTCACATTAATAAGCTCTCTTTGCTATTTTGTGTATACACTTCGCTGAGTATTTAATTTCAATAACCCAACAAGAGATTATTTTTTTAGGGGAGGGGGAGGGGGGGAGGTTGAATGTGCGAAAGTTTCGCACGGGTTTACTGGGGTGTGTATATATATATATATATATATATCGCGTCTGGGAAACACCATTCGCAGCCCAGTAGTGGAAAGATATGCCAGTGTTAACGACCCTTGCCCAGAGGTCACCCACATGTACAGTAGCCCCATGGCTTCTTTGGTGCTGACTGACAGTTTTGAAAATTTACCAGACCAAATTACGTATCCATACGCCGAACCAGATGATCAGCAAAAATATGTGTTTAGCAGCTGTCACTTCTGACAGTAAAAATGTAGGTATATACCTAAATTTTGACTGTCAGAAGTCAGCTGTGAGCTTTAAGTCAGCACCAAAGAAACCATGGGGCTAGTTTACTCATCGTACATCCTTTCCGTGGAGACTATTTCAATGTCCCGATAAGATGAGATGATATGATGGTGAGTATGAGGGGGTCGAACCCAATGGTAACCGACTAACCATTGGGGTGATTCCCCTTTAGGGAAAAATTACCCGAGCTACCAGCCGGGAAAATCAAACCCGGGACCCCTAGGCTCATAGCCAGGGCGCATTGGCCATTACCCCACGGAACCAGCTACTTCTATGATGATTGATGACCATTGTAAAAATCCCTTTACGTTTTATATATTTTTCTATGAAAAATAATGCGAAACAATTAATGGTAGTCGGATATTCTTGCAGCACAAATTTAGCTCTTGATATTGACATGGATTTTGGAATTGGTACCGTTAGGGGAAATTCACTTTAAGTTAATAGCACTTGACGCTTTCTTGTGTTTATTAAGGAAATAATGATGGAGCAAATTATGGAAATAGAACGTGTTTATGTTACGAATTCAGTATAAATATTAACTTTATTATCAGAATTGTCGTTGTGTGTGGTGATACCAACTTCCCTTATTGGTTGAATTTATGTGCCCCCATTGTAAATAGGTTGTATTTTTTATTTATTTTTTATTTAAGCTTTCGCAATTAAAGTTAGGTTGCTGAGTAAAATATTTTAGGGAAAATAAAACATAAATTTAGAGTGAATAAAAAACAAACGTAGAGTAGCCAATTGTGTTTAAGTTTCAGTTGTCAAAATTCGACGCCATTTGTCAGAAGTGAAAGTAGATTTAGAAACTTTTGAAACTGTCACATAAGGTTCTCTTTATAAAGACAATAACTCACGGTCTACATGAAATAACGTAGCACCGAACGTTCCAAGAGAATTTGATTAAAAACACATGCTCTAAGTTTTATACCTTATATTCAAATTCAAATTTTAAAAACGCTAGTTCCAAATATGTATTTAAAAAAACTATATAAAAAATTGTACAAACAATACAATAAATAACGTTACTAAGCATATATATATATATGCTATGTAACTTATTTTAGAGAATTTAAATATTATAGTGAGAAAGGCATGTAAAAATCTTTAAAAAAAAGTATAGAAAAAAATTATTTTCATAAAATTTAAATATTTCCCCACCTGCATTGGAGTACACATGTACTAATCTCATGCTAATGTACTAATGCTCATCTTATCTTGTTTTCCGGTAGCGTGTATATCGGGGTTCGAATCCCAGCCGTGTGTGTTGAGGGTGTTTTATTCCTTAATAGTTTATCCCTCTCCCTTCACGTAATTGCGGGTGCATTTCTTAAAATCTTATTATGGAGTCTTTAACACATTAGAGAAATTTTAAAAAAAGTATTGCCCGGACAGTTAGTAGAAGACAGTGAGAAAAAAATGAACAAATTGCTTCCTGAAATTAGTTTTTTATTGAATAGACCGAGTGATTTATTCACGCACATCTTTCTGCGTCATTGGTGGGCTAAGGATGAGGAAGGTAAAAGTTAAAGTAAATGTACCTTCATTTGAGTTACAGGAGCGTGTAGGACAGTGTTTCCCAAAATTTGTAGAAAGACAAACTTTCGCGCCCCCCTGAACTTTAATGTAAATGGGAGGAAGGGCTTATATTTTTATTAAAGTTTTTTTAGCACCTTGTCTTACTACCCACTCGGGCTATACGCTATGCACTACTTACGCTTATAGTTTTAGGGACTAGGAATGTTATATTTATAGTAAGGGTGCCCGCATTTGTATGGAGGGAGAGTGTAAAATCATTTTGGAAAACCCCCCTTAGTAGACCCGACTGAGATTTTAACCTTGATCTCCCCGTCATCGGCTGTCTAGTCTACTGCGAGAGTAGCGCGTTAGACCATACGGCCACCGAAGCGGGTAACTGTTAAGATTACCATGCGAAGAAAATTAAACCCTATGTTTTTACTGGAGAATGTTTCATTTGATTGGTCAAAAAATGCTGTATTGCTATAAAAACTGCACACACACACACACACACACACACTACCCTTTTCACACATTTCCTTCACTCCCATCTTAATCCTAACCGACCCCTCATCTTCAGAGAAGGCTCCTTTATATTAGAAATCCGAACCACACATTTTTGAAAACATCTCTTGCGGTGTTTCCTTGCCTCCCCTGCTGCCCCTTAAAAAGCAATCGGTGTGTACTACGCTCACGCTTGAAGTAGTCTTATGAGGAAATGGTTGAGGGTTATCTTGTCTAATTTAATTCCGTAACCCGCCTCGTGACATCCTGTTAAAAAGGGACGTTTATGACATTACGTTGGTGGTGCGGTGGGCGGGATCGTTTATATAACAGTCGGTAAAACTTTTAACTATCAAATCGGTAGTGGCGGCCTCACGCGTGGTACCAAAGAAACACCGCGTGGCATTGACAGTGATATCATCCATGGCGACCAAATATGAATCTAGTCTGACCTTACCTCAGCCGGTAGTGTGTCTTTATACTGAGTTTAGGGTCTCGGGTTGGATTCCCTGCACGGCCCAAAAAAACAACCCAATCATTCGTAAACTTGTGGTTTCCCCTTTCACAAGGATGAATTAACGGTCTGGAGCTGGATGCTGTGTCTTTTCTAGATTAGTTAAGTTTATAGGGCCTGTGTGGTCTAGTGGTGAGGGTTCCTGTCTGAAAACCTAAACGTCCCGGTTTGATCCCTGGCAATTCCATTTTTTTTAGGGGATGGGGGGGAGTAGTGGGTCCAGAACGGGGTCAAACTCAGCCTTGTGAGGAAAAATGAGGAGCTACTTGTATCTATAAGTAGCACCTCTGGTCTAGAAAACTGAGATTAACGTCCGGATGTTTGTTGTGCTGACCACATTACACCCTTTATCCGCAAATGCTAGCATTATCATCACTTATGGTGGCGGCCGCTCTGTCGGTTTAGCTCGCTTTGTGGACTCACGCCTTGGAGTTATTTATAGGGCCTAAATCGTGTGCTGATACAATCGGTCGACTTGGAAAGTGTACGTTAAATACCTTAAATTAAAAACTAAAACAGTTATGAACCTAAATATATGATTTAATTTTTTTAAATGTAATCGGAGTCTTACTACCCACAAACGATGTGCGCATGGCTACACGAATGAGGTATGGATGATAAAGGTACATTTTAAAATTATATGTACACAAATTTGCTCGGAGAGAAAGTACGAAACCATTTGGTGGAGGGATGAGGTGGAAACACGTAAATACACCCGACCTAGGATCGAACCTCACCCCCTACATCACCAACAAACACATTAAGACGAGGATGAAGCCTTTATCCGTTCGATCCACAGTAGTCTTTAATGTTGGAAAATCTTTATTAACCTCCAAACGAATTTTGTTGTTTAATTATAGGCCTATATTTTGTGAATATAATATTATAGTAATTAATAAAATATTATCCCCACCAGTTTTTAAAGGTATCAGTCTTGTATTTTCTGGTTCTATAGTGACGGGAAGGCTATATATAATCCCGGAAATATCTGAAAATAGAGGTACAATTCCTCTATATTCTACCTTTTCAACCATATGTTATCAGTGTAAATATACGGAGAGTACATATGTCATATGGGTAGTAATGTGGATCACAGTAAATTTAAACTTAGTAAAAATATTGCCTACCAATGTCACCAGCTCTCTGACAGGAAAAAGGCCACGAATGACCTAATCTAAGTGGCAAGGACGAAGAAGGTAGTTTAAAGGAAGTTCCACAACATTATGGTGGAGAGGGTTGTAAAACCACTATGATGAGGAGTCACAAACGGTGTTTTTTTTTTATCAACGCGTCTTATATTTAATTATATTTACCTACTCTAATAGGGTAGGAATGAGGAGTTATGCATGTTAAAGGTAATATAACCAGCATATGCATGGAAGGAGTGTGTGAAATCATTTAGAAAAAATCCACCCTCAGTAAAACAGACCTGGATTTGAACCTCGATCTCCCCATTATCAGCAGGCCAGTATAACACGAGTGTGTCGCGTAGACCATTCAGCTACCTTTTTTTTTTTAGCACCACGTCTTACTATCCGTTCGGGTTATACGCTTTAAGTACTAATTACGCTAATGGATTAGGAATTGGGAAGGTCGAATTTAGAGGAAGTGAACCCACATTTGCGTGGAAGTAGAGTGGAAAATCATTTAGGAAAAACCACCCCCAGTTCACCCGACCGAGATTCAAACCTTGACCTCCACGTCACCAACAATCCGGTCTATTGGGTGAGCCTGACGCCTGAGACCACCAGGGTGAACGCGTACTTGATCGGAAACTGAGCAGTCAGAGTCAGATCTAATTAATCTATCTGCAAATCAAACCACCTAAGCACCTGTTTGTGTCCTGCAAACTTTCAAGTTTTTTAAAAAAAGTTCTTTGTTTAGGATTTTGAAATTCTAGTGATAAACCCAATGCCCTTGTTTCTTACTCCAAATGACGCAGTAGGAAGAATAGTTTAAAAAATACAAACATAATAATTTTTTGGAGATCAACAATTACATTTTACTATTTTATTATTGTGGTCGAGTCCAACAGCTTAGCTTAATCGGCAGCGCGTCTGACTACCACTAAGCTAATGGTCCCGAGTTCGAGTCATGGAATGGCCGAAAAATTTATCGTTGGTGAAATTTGTATTAACCATTTCACAGTGATGAATTAACGTCCTGGGGCTGGATGTTGTGTCTTGCTCTAGATTTAAGTTAGTTCTTAAGTCGTGTGTTGATATAATCAGTCGGTTCAGAAAGTGCACGTTAAATACCAAAAAAATGAGAAAAATTAATTGTTATTACTATTTAATAGTTAATGATAATACCTATCGAAAGTGACAGAGGCATGTCGTATTACTTGACGCATAAACATATTAAATTATTTTTAGTGCTCTCACCTTAAGTCGTTATTAACCTTCTATTATTATTATTATTATTATTATTATTAGCACCGCGTCTTACTACCCGTTCGGGTTATACGCACTTACGCTAATGTGTAATGGTAGGGTGATTGTGAGATGAAATNTTTAACGTGGAATCCGAACCACGGCGGAGGCCTGGCATTCCCCACATTCACAAGATGTCTTGTCAGAGGTGAAGGAAGGGTTTGGCGATCAGATAAATCTGAGCCGGGACCGAGGATTGAACCCCGGCCGCCAGCACAGAAGAACCTTCTATTGAACGTACTGTACGAAATACTTTAGATTGTGACCCGCATTGGTAAACATGCCGTTAAAAGCGTCAGTCTCGTATTTGCTGGCGACGGAATTGCTGATGTTCGAAACACGGTCGTGTGTACATAAATATTTTTTTTTTAAATCTCCCGCAAATTCACGTGCATTTCCCTATAAATTATTATATTCCTCATCCTTAACCTAATATTGTAAATAGGTGGACATGCTGGTCGGGTATAGGCACATACAACTTTAAAAAAAGATGGCTCAAGTGGTATTTAGTCATTTCTTGCACTCGAGGATATGACAATAAATAAACTAAAGTGTAAACTTACTCGGGAAGTGCCTCTATACGCATTTAAACATATTAATATCTATAGCCGGAAAATTTCCATCTGTATAAATATTTACAAAAATGCAGTTTGTTGACTCGGCGCGGAAAGATTACCAGGTTATGGATATAGGACCGAGCCGCCATGGAAATAACCATTATAGGTAGTTTTGTGGGTTGTTTTTTGGCATCTCATTTTAATACCTGTTTAAGTTATACGCACATGTAGGCCTATTAATCTCGCTATTGAGGAAGGTTAAATTTAAATAAAGGTGACCTGGTGGTCTAGGGGTAAGGTGTCAGACTTCTGTATTGAGGGTCTGGGGTTCAATCCTCGGTCCCGGCACAGATTTATCTGATCACCAAACCCTTCCTTCACCTCTGACAAGACATCTTGTGAATGTGGGGAATGCCAGGCCTCCACCGTGGTTCGGATTCCACGTTAAACTGTAGGTCCTCCATTTCATCTCACAATCACCCTACCATTACACATTAGCGTAAGTGCGTATAACCCGAACGGGTAGTAAGACGCGGTGCTAATAATAATAATAATTTAAATAAAGTGGTGGAGGGAACGTAGAAAGCCATTAGGAAAAAAACACTCTCAATACAACCGACCGTAATTCCCTCATGGAAAAAATAATAATTATGAGAGAAAATGCACCGAAAATTCGTGTTATATTGAAAGTAGGGCATCATTTTAAGAGTAAAACCCACCTAAGTGGCTGAATTTTTTTTAAGGCGTCACACACATTTTATACTGGTCTGCCGAAGACAGAACGGGGTTTGAATCCCGTTCGGGTCATTCTGAGAGTGTTTTGTTCCCCTTAAATGGCTTCTCATTCTCCTTTCACACAAATTAGGGCAGACTACCTCTAAAATGCTTTCTTTCTTATCTCTACCCCATTCGAATAATTATCATAAATGCGTATAGTGTGAACAGACGTGGTGCTAAAAGAAACCATTTTCATTACACCCAGATGGGATTCGAGCCCCGAAAGCCCCATCCCCTGAAAACCATACTAAATGAGTTTGACGTTTATAGCGCATTTTCACATATGCGACCTTGGATGCGTTAGTGATATATATATAAAAAAAGAAACACATTAACATACCTCACAGGAAAATTCAACAAATAACATGGAGTGTTTGGTTATTTTCACACAACTTCACCTTCACACAAAAACATCAGAGACGCCAGAGTTCCGAAGCCCGGTGTAATTTGAGGTAGGGATCCATACACATATAAGAATAAATTATAAACAAGATGGAAATGACTTGGAAAACTTTGACAATCCTCGTAAAGTGACTTCGTGGATGGAAAGACGACGATAAAACAGAAATCGAAAAAAAAAAGATGAGCGATGCGAGATTACGCGGCAAAACAACGTTAAAATGTATTAAAGAATCATTAAAAAAAACACTTTCTCAAATTCTAATAATTACTGGCGGTGCGTATGTTTATATTTATGAAATTATTTCTGTATTATGTTGTTTATAAATATATAATAAGTATTTTGTTAACGTTTAAAACACGTGTAAGTCGGCAATTGCGTGTAGTTCGAGTTTTTTTTAAGACAGTTCGAGATAGGTTCGGTTTCGCTCAACTCGAAACACTAGAGAATCCATTGTAGTTGGCAGCCCACTCTCGCAATATAATACATTCCCGATCTGTAGTATCCCAACGAAACACTTCCGTTATCTAACCCAAACTGACAAGAACATAACACAGACTATTATTTAGAAAAGAGAATCTGGATGTTGGCCTGAAGAGGTCATCTGTCAAGCGCTGCTGTCAGAGGGGGAGGGTAAGTCGCTACGAATTGGACTCTTAAATAACTGCGACCTTTTAAAACAACAACCTCTTGATAAATATTTTATAGCTTACACGGGGAAAATAAAATGTTTACTCGTTAAATAAATCTCCTAGATATGATAACAAAAACAAATTGTTTGTTTGAACCCGAACAAACTAGAGCGGCGGCGAGCGTTAGTCATGTGTTCATGGCGACCTTGCTCATGGTTAAGTGGTTATAGTGGCTGACCATCACTCTTATGAATACGCTGGTTCGATTCCGCACCGGTGGGCGCGTGGCTAAAGTTATTTTATACTACCGTGGTTCGGATTCCACGTTAAACTGTAGGTCCTCCATTTCATCTCACAATCACCCTACCATTACACATTAGCGTAAGTGCGATATAACCCGAACGGGTAGTAAGACGCGGTGCTAATAATAATATTTTATACTGTGTTTTGCCTCTGACGGGCAGTTTAGGAGTCCTTGAGTATTTTTCTATTTTTATCTCAAGCGCAAATGCGGGTATACTTCTTCTTTACTATAGACTCTCCATCGTCACCCCGTTAGTGTAAATTATACAGATAGTTTGGGTGGTTGGTAAGACGTGGGGCACGGTAAAAGAAAATCACTCGTTCCATCCGCTTTTAATAGGAAGGGGTGGACAGAAAAAACATTTAGAATTTACTTTCACTTATTCATACGTCAAGTCAGGTGATCTGATTCTATTGCTTTCGATAGATATTATCAACAACGATAGGCTATAACATAATACTAATAATTTATAAGGACCTATTCTTTAAATTAAAAAATGACACCTGGAAACGGGAATCGAACCCGGGATTCTTGGTTTAGTACACCAATGCTCTTACCACTGAACAAAGGCAAAGCCTGTTATGGACGTGTGGAAATCGGCAGCTACATAAAATGAGCAATAGTAATTTAGTAAAATGTTATCATTGTTGATCACAAACGAATAAGTTTGTATTTTTTAGTCGACCTCGTTGGTCTTGGGGTAGAAATTATCGCCTCAGGACTCGATGTTTATGGGTTCAAACCCAACCGGGGTCGACGGATTTTTCTTGAGCGATAAAAATCCGTAGCACAACTTCCTTCGGAGAGCAAGTAAAGCCGTCGGTCCCATGTTGATTGTGAAAGGTAACATAACCTTGGAAGGTACGCGAAAATACCTTTACCGGGCAAAATTGGTAGAACCTTTCGTTCTCGCTTATATATGTCACCGACAGTGTGTAAAATCCAGGCGTTCTATAAAATATTTTGTAAATTGAAAAATGACACCTGGACACGCGAATCGAACCCGTGACCTTTGACTTAGTACGCCAATGCTCTAATCACTGAGCTCTTCAGGAATCGTCACATGTACAGGGTCATTCTTCACTCATATTTTCTATATAATGCCAAAGTAGTTTTGGTAAAATATAAAATAAATTAGTTTTGCTGTTGTATATCATACTTATTCTCAAGTTTTTGTCTTTTTGAAGTCTCGGAATATTTTATCATTCTTTTACCCAGTTATATGTGGTCTTGCACCGTTTTCTTGCAGGCTCACCTAATTCCTAGTATTTAAATTGGTCAAGTTAGGTTATTTTAGAACAGGGTGGTAAAGTTAGGTTAGTTTAGGTTAGCTATTGTTCTTAGTAATATCTAATGACTGGCTATTCTATAAATTTTCTACGAAAAGGATGAAATACAACATCAAAACTAATTTGTTTCATACTTCGCTAAAACCACTTAGGAATTATATAGAAGGTGACCTGGTGGTCTAGAGGTAAGGTGTCAGACTTCTGTGCTGGCGGCCGGGGTTCAATCCTCGGTCCCGGCACAGATTTATTTGATTACCAAACCCTTCCTTCACCTCTGACAAGACATCTTGTGAATGTGGGTGACCGTGGTTCGGATTCCACGTTAAACTGTAGGTCCTCCATTTCATCTCGGAATCACCCTACCATTACACATTAGTGTAAGTGAGTACAACCCGAACGGGTAGTAAGACGCGGTGCTAATAATAATAATTATTATTATTATATAGAAAGCCTAGGCATTTTATATAATGCCAGGTTTACACACATTGCCGTTAACATGTACATTCTCATATGCTGATATAATTAATCGGTTCAGAAAGTGCACGTTAAACACCTTAAATAAATAAAACAATAAAAATTGTATTTTCTAAAAAGATCTTATTGGGAAAATCGGACGGTACCTTCGCGTCTAACAACTTAGCTCGTATTCGGCAGAATCGCCAACCAACTCGTATTTCGTGAGATCGCCCCTTATCGCACGGTGTTTCACCCCCACCCCTAAACAAATAAATTAAGGGATACAAAATAAAACTAATTTTCACAACAATTCAAATTGAAGATCTATTTTTAGTCTTCCTTTCATAAATAATCCGCTATTCTCTTGGCGAAAAGATTGTATATTCTTATATTGTACGATCTTGTACGAGGTTATGAGATTTTTTTTCAATACAACAAGAATACAATATGTTAAAGTATGCTTAATTTTATACAAGCCTAATCCATAAAATTGTATTTACAAACCTAAGACAAATAAACTCCATTCTCTCCTCAATAATTATAAAAAAAATCTCCAAATTGTTTAAATATTTTACGAATGAGTCTAGAATTGTTTTAAACATTTTTTATTTTTGTTAGGGAACAATAAAATAATTAATAAATCTCAACCTCGCTTGTGTGTACACCGTTAGCACCACCACTTAAAAAAAAAGATATTTACTGAGCGTTGTGTCTGCTTTAAAATCAAGTTAAGGTTTTTTGTTTTGTTTTTTATCACCACGTCTTACAACCTGTTCGTGCTATAGGCATATATACTAATTACACTAATGTGTTAGGGATGAGGAAGGTTGAATTTAGAAGAAGTGCATCTGCAGGTGTGTGGAGGGAGGGTTGAGAAACATTTAGGAAAAAACCTCAGTACATCCGACCGAGATTCGAACCCCAATATTTCGTCATCGGCAATCTACTTTATTGCGAGAGTAGCTCCTTAGACCATGCGGCCACCGAAGTGGGTTCAGTTAGTTCACCGACTCATCTGACCTACATCCTGACCGCATGGTCGGGTGTACTGAGGTTGGTTTTTCCACTCTCCCTTGACGCAAATTCGGGTACACTTCCTCTAAATAAAATCTTTCTGATCCCTAAAACCATAGCGTCATTAGTACACGAAGCGTATAACCTGAACGGATAGTAAGATGCAGTGCTAAAAGTAATAATAATTCATTTTATATAACCTAAGTGTAAGTTTATTTATGCGTGTCTGGACTAGGATCATCGATAGCCCAGTTTGTGTACATTAGCTGGTACTTAGGTAAATTGGCCCAGGGGAATCCCGAATGTACTAGTCGTACATACTTTCAGTGAAAGCTCTTTTTCCATGTACCGATGAATTTTTTTTTTTTTTTGCGTATGGAATATTTTATTGGGAGGGATAGATTATATATTATCTAGTTCGGTCGCCCGTATGTAGACTACTAGCCAGTCTGTTGGCACAGAACGTTGACCAGGGTACACCATAGGAGGTTTTCTACACGCCCTACCCCTCAATGAGATGATGTGATGAGAGTGGTTACTAAGGTGTGAAGTTCTCGGTAATTCACCTTTCGGCAAAATTACCCAAGGTAACAGCCGGGAATCGAGCCCGGGACCCTTAGGTTCGTAGTTAGGTGCACTGACCCGCTAAACCACGGGGCTGCTCTCCCGATGAGATGAGGTGATAGTGATACTGAATATGAGAATGTGGAATCAGTAGAAACTCTAACCTAACTCAAGCCTAACTGGTGACTGTTGGTATAATTCCCCTTCAGGGGAAAAATATCTATGGTACGAACCGGTAATATAACCCAGGACCCTTAGATTGGTAGCAAGGTGTCGCTGACCATTATACCACGAGGCCGGTTAGTGTAGGCTACCCCTAAAAGCAAATTCGATTATTGTTTTAAATCTCATATTAACCCTGATTTCCCACTAATGGTTAAATATAAACTTTTGATCCCACCACCAAGATTCGAACTAACAAACTCTTCCATGGGCTCGGAAAAAAAAGGCCTTAAGGCAGAACATCTTAACCATCTCGGCCACAGCTGAAAGAGCCGAAGATTATCCGGTCAGCAATGAGCAACAGACTTGAACCATCTTGACCTTCAGTTATTACGAAGGATGACAAAAAAAAAGACATAAAAAAAATTGGAAAACTGCCAACTAATACTTTTAACATTCACAAACACTTTAAAGCGCGACTTGAATTCAGATATATAATAAATAAATAAAAGCGAGAGTCCTTTTATTCTCTTATTTATTAAAAGGAGAAATAATAACTAAATATAACATCTTGTCACTTACTAGCCTTTACGCGGGTGTCTTCAGTAAACCTCCTCGTTTAGAGCGCTGGCCGAGAAGACGGAGATAAGGCTGATCTCAACAATGTCGATCACTTTTTGGCGCGTAGAGACAGAAGCGCTAAGCCCAACAGTTATACATCACGAACACGCCTATAAATTAATCGTTTCACCGCTTTTTTTTGTTCTCAACACACACACAAAAAGTTTTAGTAGATATTAAATTTAAAAAAAATTGTTCACCAAAAAAACAAAAATGTGATCGTATATTTTTTTTTACAAAAATCTGTACACGGGTACTAATTAAGATTAACCAAGCGACACCTTAAGTGTTGAGATTTAACGAAGACCATGCAATTAAAGAAACAAAACTAAACCGAAAGAGTGAGATGTTTTAAAAAGGGTTGGGGGGGAAATAAGATGGAAATATTTGTATGTGTGATTTGTTTTGGTTTTTTTTATCGAGAAGCGAGCGGTGAATTATTCGCCCGTCGTCTGCCCACGTCGATGGGAAAGACGTTCTCGACTGTCGTTGCCGCCCCCGGGAGCTACCATGTCCGAGGCCTGACGTCCACTAGGAGTGAGGGATTATTGATCGTCGCGACGGAGTCGACGCGGATCGAGTAACAGCAGTAGTGGTAGCGCCGTCACGTGCTCGAAAGAGGAACTTAAAAAACAATTGGCGGGCAGCCTTTAAAAAAAACCACGAGTGAAGTGGTTTGAACTTTTACTCCACGTTTAGAAAAAAACTAAAAAAAAANAAAAAAGCATGTCGTTTCTTGAACGGAAGTCGTTGCAGTAGCACGTCCTACTCTTTCAAGGTGTCTGTCACTTCGTGAACGGACGTCGTTGCAGGAGTGCGTCCCCTACAACGTCAATTACTCGGGCTGAAGTAGTACAACGACTGCCGTTGATGAGGATATCGAGGTTCAAATCTGGGCCAGGTCGTTTGTTCCCATGTGTGATTCGTGGTTGTTTTACCCTCCCCTATCCACGCTAATGCGGATACACTTCCTTTAGACTATCCTCGTTATCCCTATCCCTTGAATGGAGTCACTCTAAACTTGTCTGATTTGCTGGTGACGAGACGATCGGGATTCGAAACCCGGGTGAGTGTACCGAGGTATTTTCATAATTTGTTTCCTACTACATCTTGATACAAGTTCTGTTACATTTCCTCAAAATCATACCTTCTTAAGTTCTACCCTATTAGTGTAAATATACGTATCTCCCGGACAGGTAATTAAGGTGGGAGTGTAGGGATAGCGAGTTTAAATCAGTATTTTTGAAGTTTTTTTTATATCAAAACAATTTTTTTGGTCAAAAGTAATCAAATATCTTTTTCCATTAGAAACAGTATAATTTTCTTCAAATTATGACCTCAACAGTTCTTGAATCTCTGTCAAGGGGTGTCCTGGAATTTAATGACAACTTTTTATCTTTATTTAAAAAGTTTGTCATCTAATATCGCTATGCCCATGACAGATATTCAACAACTGTTGATATCACCGTGTGAAGAAAATTAAATTATATATTTCTACTGGAGCAATATCGTATTTATTTGGGCGCGCGCACACACACAAAAGAGTTTTGCTATAAAAACTGCAAAGATACTGCCCTTAACTTGCGTTCCCTACATCGCCGCATACGGGGATATTGTGATTATAACGTCAACTAGTGTATTGTTGACAAAAATATTAAAATCTTCCAAAATATTATTATTATTATTATTAGCACCACGTCTTACTACCCGTTCGGGTTATACGCACTTATGCTAATGTGTAATGGTAGGGTGATTGTGAGATAAAATGGAGGACCTACAGCTTAACGTGGAATCCGAACCACGGTGGAGGCCTGGCATTCCCCACATTAACAAGATGTCTTGTCAGAGGTGAAGGAAGGGTTTGGTAATCAGAGAAATCTTTGCCGGAATCGGGGATTGAACCCCGGCCGCCAGCATAGAAGTCTGACACCGTAACCACTAGACCGCCAGGTCACCGACAATTTCAAAATAAATCTTAGTACAACCATGGTCTGTAAAATAATGAATAGTTGCGGTACATCTTTAAGTTATGTCAAGCTCCGCGCGATATTTGCCGCGGGTGAAATTCAACGATACAACATATTCGTTTTATTTTAAGATATATACTAATAGCTACGTGTACTTACCGTTGTCAGACTAGTCCAATGACATTGAGTTGAGCATCATTATTAATCACTTCAAACGTTTATTCGAGTAACAAAGTAGATTTTTTAAGTTGCACATTAATGTAATCACACCTACGAAGATATATTTTTAATAAATTTTTTTAATTTAAAAAAATAAAAATTTCTTCAACAATCGCGTGTATAGATTCTTGTAAAAATAATTGTGTTGGGTACCCCCCACGATTTTGTTGATTACAAATGACGTTCGATAATCAAATAAAAAGGAAGATTGAGTTCTATTGTCTATAGATAAGAATGAAACGAGCTCTATCGAAACGTAACACTAACTAGAAACTAACACACAAATCAATATCATTTATAAAGCTCTTTTTTTTTCTATCTATAAATCACAAAGAATTGTCGGCAAACTTTTTTTTAATTGTCACTAACCCGTCTAATTACAACCTTCAAGGTTAAATAAAGGAGACTCGCGTTTAGTACTCGACTTAAGATCGAAATAAGCTTTATATTTTAAAGTCTTCAAACACACACATAGCATAGGAAGTGGCTGGTCTTCAAAAGAACTAATCAACGTCTCGAAAAACCACTCGTTGACTCTTTCAAAACCTTCCTCACTGAAGACGCGCGCACGACGATGCGATGTGTGAAAGGAACCCTTGAAAAAAAAAAGACAGGCCATTGCAGATGTATTTATAGAAATCACATCGCGGCAGAGGGAGGCCACAAGTGAAACTCGTGAGGTGTGCTTAGAGGGTCAAGGTCACGCACATGACACCCACCCACCCCTTCTTTCCTTCCCGTGCATCAACCACTGGAGCACGTGACTCAGGGCAGAGACTACGGCGCTCTTGCGAATGACAACAGTTCCCCCTCACCCCTTCCCGATGTAAAGAACTGCACTAAGGCAGCTTTATTTACTTTATTGTTTAGAGAAAGTATTGTAATCGTGAAAATAGTTAGCCTTGAGATGATGGATCTTGATGTTTTATGTGTCCCCAAACACAAAAAAAAGTTGTTACAATTCTATATATTCTCCAGTTTGGTGGCCGCGTGGTCTAACGCGCAACTCTCGCAGTAGACTAGACTGCCGATGACGGGGAGATCTAGGTTCGAATCTCGGTTGGGTGTACTGAGGGTGGTTTCTCGGAACACGGGGACCTAGTATCAAGTAAGCACAGCCCCGCTAAAACCTATGATAAAATGTTGGACAAGTTTTGAACTTGTTCTAAGTATCGTTTTAGTGCTTATTTCGATCATTTTCTCTATAATTATTTGAACCTTTAGATTTCTTTGGTTGTATACAAATATTTTACTGACAGCAATTTTATATAAATCAGCTCTGGGCAAATTATGGCCCATCACGTATTTTTATGAGACCTGCCAGCTAAAAATATCGATCTATTACAATATAATGTGGTGTAAAAAATACCACAAATTAAAATCATATTCTTATATATGTATTCAACACACTGATGTACTGTACATAAAAAAACAATTTTAAAATTTTCCACTACAAAATTTACTCCCGATGTTAAAGAAATTATAAAATATATGAAAAAGAATTCAATGTATATAATTGAGTTCTATTTTATTGGAGAATTCCCTACTTATTTTTTTCAAAATTTGTTTAATGTTGTCTATATAATTTTCTTTATTTTCTTAAAAAAAAAAGTTGTGTCCACTAAAAAATCATATTTTATTTGACGGCCTATTATTACATATTTAATTAATTATTC
The DNA here is from genome assembly GCA_901482245.1 of Timema douglasi. Taxonomy (NCBI): domain Eukaryota; kingdom Metazoa; phylum Arthropoda; class Insecta; order Phasmatodea; family Timematidae; genus Timema; species Timema douglasi. The sequence continues at coordinate 189,881 of CABEEJ010000108.1, forward strand.
CGCAGCACTTGTGCAATAAAAATTAGCAGGCTTTGTCTATATAAGTGTTGATATTTTTTTAATTTACGTGTTTTTTTTATCATAATTATCAAAGAGTGGAGGGTAATCTCACAATGATAAACCAACACGAGGAAAACCATTCTCAGTTACCCTAACCTTACCCATCCCCCACGGCAGCCCCATGATATTATGAGCCTGACAACTTATCCCACGACCAGCCTCTTGTTCTAGTGGTGAGCACCCTTGGCTACTGATCTAGAGGCCCCAGGTTTGATTCCCAGAGGTATCGTAGGTAATTTTTTTTTCTCGAAAGTGGAACTGTACTAATGTTCGCCAGGGTAGGGTTTAGTTAGGCCTAAGCTAGGTTTAAGATTTCCACACCTTTATAATCACTATCATCACGTCATCACGTTGCGGGTATGACGTCATGTAGACAACCTCCATAGGTGTACTCTGGCAACGTCAAATATATGCTATCCATTTAAAAAAACGCCAGTAACTATGAGGCCGGGGTTGGCAACACGTCAATTGTGATCGACTGGTTGATCTCGTAGAAATTATCAGTCGATCACGTAAAGGAAAACTACATAGTCAATAAAATGCAAGCTTACCTTACATTATTCCACTACGGTACAGTTTATAAGATAGTGTCATGGTGTAAACCGTCAAGGTAAGATTGCTACCCTGTTTGGTCCCACTATGGTACAGCTTATAAGATAGGGCCATAGTGTAATATGTCAAGGTAAGATTGCTACCCTGTTTGGTTCCACTATGGTACAGCTTATAAGATAGGGCCATAGTGTAATATGTCAAGGTAAGACTGCTACCCTGCTTGGTTCCACTATGGTACAGCTTATAAGATAGGGCCATAGTGTAATATGTCAAGGTAAGACTGCTACCCTGCTTGGTTCCACTATGGTACAGCTTATAAGATAGGGCCATAGTGTAATATGTCAAGGTAAGATTGCTACCCTGTTTGGTTTCACTATGGTACAGCTTATAAGATAGGGTCATAGTGTAATATGTCAAGGTAAGACTGCTATCGTGCCTGGTTCCACTATGGTACAGCTTATAAGATACGGCCATAGTATAATATGTCAAGGTAAGACTGCTACCTTTCAGGGTAAACTGATTGAACATTTTATTTATTTTATGTAGTTTTTATAAAAGCAGGGACTTTTTTATTGAAGGAAATATTGAATATAAGGAATAAATACAAGATGTACCTATAGGAAAAAAAAGAATTAACATTAGAGTGGATAAATGACGGTGGTCGCGGGACCTTTTATTAATATAAATGTTGATCGCGGCCCAAAAAGGTTGCCGAACCCTGCTATAAGGTATCTACAGTAGGAGAGGTGGCAAGAACATGTCAAGTTGTCAATTTTGGTATTCAAAACTTTCGCAGCAAACAATTTGTCGTTAGTCTTTATTTTATTTTAACCATTTTTACATTATTAAAGTCGGTGACCTGGTGGTCTAGGGGTAAGGTGTCAGACTTCTTTGCTGGCGGCCGGGGTTCAATCCTCGGTCCCGGCACAGATTTATCTGATTACCAAACCCTTCCTTCACTTCTGACAAGACGTGTATTAATCACAAATTGTGAACGTGGGGAATGCCAGGCCTCCACCGTGGTTCAGATTCCACGTTAAGCTGTAGGTCCTCCATTTCATCTGACAATCACCCTACCATTACACATTAGCGTAAGTGCGTATAACCCGAACGGGTAGTAAGACGCGGTGCTAATAATAATAATAATACATTATTGAAACAAGAACGTATGAAAATAACCCTTTGAATGTTTTTTTATTTTTATCTTTTTTTAGGGGCATCTGTGGCTTACTTCAAAATTATTCTCCAAAGCGAGCGTAAAAAAAAAATTGAGCTCGAGATTTTGATAAATGTCGACGTTCCACGGCCCCTGAAACCGCCGCGATGCCGTTTGTATCTATGATTAGAACCGAAGCCATTTTATCGATCAGGATAAAACTTGGTATTTAGGGTTTTCACCGGGTTCTCCCGAGTGGCTTTTGGAATTAGAGGAGTTTTGAAATTACAGGGCAAAAAGAGAGAAAAAAAAATCGAATTTATCAAAATCCACTCTAATTATTTTGTTTAAATTCTGTATCCAGGCAGTGTTTATCATTATCTGCGTTCTCTTCATAAATTAAGAAAGCAAACCAGCCGAAACAAGGGTGGTGGTTGGTTGATGGGGTCATTAAAAATCCCTTAGGTTGTGTTTAATGCATTGTTTGCAAAATAAGAATATTTTATTTTGAAACTAATATTTGGTTATGAGTCTTTGTCTAAATTATAGAAATTAAAAAATATATATTTTGGTGGCCAGTTATAACAAGATACAAGTATGAATATTATATTTTTCAATTTACTATTTCATGTACAAAGCGCAGAAGGACATAAAGGCTAAAGGAGTGGACTTAAGAAGAGAATCTGAGATAGAAGTTCAGAGAGATCGACAGGAATAGAAGAGGATGTACCAGCAGAGGTGGAAACGTTGAATGATGATGATGATGATGATGATGATGATGATGTATGATATATTTTGTTGCCACAACAGTGAAACAAACAAAAAAAAATGTTTTATTAATAAATTTGGTTCTTTCATTGATTTACGAAAAGGCCAATAATACAGTCATTCTTAGGGAAGTATTATTACATATATGATATATATAACCAATCACGTGGTTTCCCTACGTGGTAGGCAAGAAACTGTGCATGTGGCTAAAAAAACAACTCCGTATTTAATACATCCTCACTAACTTTCTCCACACTTCCCTTTCCTCCGCTTCAACAACGTCCATACACAAGAGTCACACACGCTCTTTTCTTCTTAAAACTCTTAGTAACACTTTAAATATCGTATAACTAAGCAAATAATAATTATTTCCAAATATGTTGACATTAGTGACTTTCAACCAATGTTTGTAATAAAACACGTTCTGATAGCTGTCACCACCTAACCTATCATAGATGCCCTAGATACACGTAAGAAGGTTGTTTTCAATTGACTAAAACCCTTTAATTCTTGTATCCCTGTAAACACTCTAATTAACCACAGTACAATAAACGTTACAGCCGACAAACAGTGAGGCCAGGATATTCCCAATCCTATTAAATGCCCTCTACCCTTTCTTTCTCTACCTTCTCTCTCTATTCTCCTCTGGTTGCCCCCATTATTACTGTACTGTCTAGTAGAAGACGAGTAACAAGACTGTGTGGTCTCTTATTACAAGCAAGCCTGTCCTACACGAGTCTGATTAACGTCAGAGCAAAGAACACCGCGGATTAATAGCGATCTTTGTGAGTCATATAAAGTCCCGACAGACTCTTCTTCTTTCACCATCAGACCGGTAGGTATATACTCCGTTACCGAAAGGTCTGGGGTGTGGTCATCAATTTCGGATCGAATATTTTAAAACGAAATTCGAATTCGAATCGAACATAAATCGAATATTTAAAAATTAGAAATGTTTCAAATATAATCCGGATTGAATATTTTTCTTTATAATGAACATTCTTTCGAATCTGAATCAAATATTTTAAATTAGAAACAGTTTCGAATTTAGTCCGGATATAATATTTTATAAGGGAAATTTATTCGAATCCGAATCGAATATTTAAAAATGGAAAAGTTTCGAATCTAATCTGGATAGAATATTCTTTGATGAAAATTTGTTTGAATCCGAATAAGGTAGGGTGGAAGGGTACGCGGGAAAAGGTTAATGTTTTAGCAGTTTTTTTTATCAAAACTTTTTTTGTCAAAAGAAATAAAATAATTCTCCAGTAAAAACATAGTGTTTAACTTTACATGGTGAGATGAATAGTTGTTGAATATCTGTCAAGGATGTTCTTCTAATTCAATGTCAAATTTTTCTCTTCATTTAAAAAATGTCCATCTAATGCTGCTATTCTTATGACAGATATTCAACAAATGTTGATATCAAAATGTGAAAAAAAATTAAACTCTGTGTTTCTACTGGAGCAGTGTTTTATTTTTAATTTGGCAATAAAATGTTTTGTTATAAAAAATATTGACATTTTCTTGTGTCTCCTACACTTTCACCTTAATAAATTAAAATATTATCAAATATAAATCGAATGACAAGCAAAATTAGTATATATCTTTTTAATCAAGACATTAGGTGACCTGGTGGTATAGGGGTAAGGTGTCAGAATTCTATGCAGGGTGTCCGGGGTTCAATCCTCGGTCCCGGCAAAGACTTATCTGATTGCCAAACTCTTCCTTCTCCTCTGACAAGGCGTGTATTAATCACAACTTGTGAATGTGGGGAATGCCAGGCCTCCACCGTGGTTTAGATCCCACTTTAAACTGTTGGTCCTCCATTTAATCTCACAATCACCTTACCATTACACATTAGCGTAAGTGCGTGTAACCTGAACGGGTAGTAAGACGCGGTGCTAATAACAATAGTAATAATAATAAAGTCATTAAACTGTGTTTAAAGAATGACCATATTTTAAATATTACGTGATTCAAAAGTTTTTATGGTCAAGTCAATTGGATCTACAGTATAATAACATTTTCTTTCAAAAGTTAAGTTATCAACATTTTATTTTAAGATTCGTATTTCGAATTAAATCTAGCCAAATACAAAAATGGGATATTTCCTTACAAATGTACAGTTGAAGGAACTTTTGTAAAATACAAAAATCCTTTTTGTGGTCTATAAAAAAGTTTCACTATATTATTGTTATTTTATAGTAGTTTAAAAGTTCTTAAAACATTTGTTACCAATTTATTCACCTTACAACACACTTTTATCACTTAAAGAAGTGAGGTAAATTTAAAACCCTTATTAAAATGATAGCACATACATAATTAATAAGTAACTTTTTTTGGTAAATTTTTAACTTTAACGATGTTGCCTGGAAGCTAATTTGATAAACAGGTTAATGTACCTAATTCAATCTAAGCACTATCACACTTAGACACCAATATACTAAAACAGAAAGAAAGGAAAGAAAATGAGAAGTTCACCCTGAGAAGGCTCTTGTCTATGTGCTGATAACCCTTTCCCTCTTCCTCTGACGAGTTTACACACTCACTATACTATTTGCGCCTTGAAAACATTGACTTTCTTTTTAAAATTACCTTTTTCTTGTTTCCTATTCTAGATAGATATAAGCTAATGCGGAGTTTTTTTTAATCTACATCCTGGCAGGAAGACTCCTATAGGACATTTTTGTGACCAAGATAAATATCTTGAGGTGTAAATAATTTATAAAAAAATACCTTTACAAAAAAAACTACTTCAAGATAATAATAATAATTTTGTGACACTATAGGACTATTTGGAGAATTATTTAAGAATTTGTGATTTTTGTTTCAACGTTATATCTTTGAAACTCGCTGAATAAAAGGTAAACTCGTTAACATGGGAAATCTTATCTTGACCTGCCTTAACGTCACAGGTAGGCAACTAAAGCTACCGTGAACGTGCTATATTACCATCATTACCTTCTCTCTCTCTAAAAAAAATAAAAAAGGAGGTGAGCGATATGATCTATATGCTAAGAGATCAATTACCGAGAAATACAAATGCACCTCCAATTAGGTCATGGGCCGCCATGCAACACTTTTATAAAAGGCAAATTTTTGGCATGGTTGTTTGTTTGGCTCTACTGGTCTTGACTCACGCAAGCGTGCCAACAGTTTTTTGTTTGTTTTTGTTTTGTGATCATCACCTTCACCCCTTTTATACGCGCATTATCTGAAGGATAAATCGTTTCAGCGCCAATGATAGAGTTTTACACGGGTGACAAATTCCTTCTCCTAAAACTTGGTACCCGCTTCAGTGACGCGGTTATCTGACGCGCTAGTTTCGTGTTGAGATAGACTGCCGAGGACGGGGAGATCGAGGTTCTAATCTCGCGTGTTTTTTTTCCTAAATGGTTTTCCACTCCCCCATCACGCAAATGTGGGTTCACTTCCTATATATTCAACCTTCCCAATTCCTAGCCCATAAGTGCAATTAGTTCTTAAGCGTATAACCCGAACGGGCAGTAAGACGTGGTGCTAAGTATTATTATTATTATTATTATTATTATTATTATTAAAACTTGGTTCACAATCGAAAAATTAAAGTTATGCGCACCGGTGAGCATGTGATCTAAATACCAAAATTCATATAAGTTTAGTTTGCCGGTGACGGAGAGGTCAGGGTTCGAATCCCAACCGGATACATCAAGGGTTATATTTCCCTAAATGTTTTTTATCCCTCCCTCTAAGCAAATGCAGGTACATTCTCTCTCAATTTCATCTTCCTCATCCGTACTAAATTAATGTAACTAAATAACCTGAACAGGTTGTAAGACGCGATGGACTATTCTAATTTAATCACGCTAATGTGTTCGGAATGAGGAAGGTGGATTTTAGAAGGAATGTTCCCAAATTCATTTAGAGGAATAAAAAAACCCACCCTCAGTACACCCAGCCGGGATTCTAACCCCGATCTCTTCGTCACTGACAGTCTGTGATAGTAAGGACTTAAGGTTTAAAAAACGTGTTTATTTAGATACAGTATGAACAAAAAATTGGAGATAGGACGTTCGATTTCTCGAATCCCTCGAATAGTTTCTTGAATTTATTATGAGGACCTAGACAAATTTAAACAAATGGTTGAAGGAATTATAAATACTTTTATGGTTTGGAAGACTATCAAAGTCACGATAAAACAAGAAAATTATATAAATAAAATTAATTTAGTAAAAAAAGTGTTATTTTTGTTATTTATGCAGTAATATACATGATAAACAGAATATATTATGTTTGTGCCACTAAGCCTTAAAAAAACGTTATTTTTAGAATTCGATTCTTAATATTTACACTTTCAAATTAAACATTTTTAAGGATTCGAAGATTCAAATTTGTTTTCAAGATTAGAAAAAAAATGTAAGATTCGGATTCGGGAAATATAGGATTCGACCCGTATCTATCTAATATTAAAATAAAGTAGAATGCTGTATAGTCAGGGCGAAAAATAAGACATTACAAACAATAGAGAAATGATAAACCGTCACTAAACACAAATTTAGTTTTAAAAAAATCGAAAGATTAAATTATAGGAAAGCTAAAGTAATATAGAGGGTATAGATGCGTGAGAGTGAGGAAAAAACAATGGCGAACAATGGAATGGCGAGTTTGAATTACAGGGGTCCCTAAACTATGGCCCGCGGACACTTTGAAAAGCACACACAAGAAAAGATGACGAATGCCGATATGATGGTACTCCTAAATGCACTACATAAAATCCGTGCTAGCTGCGTTCCATGAAGTGTCTTTTGAGTGGAGGAGTCCGAGGTACGTTTCCGATTTGAGGAGGAGGGGATAATTATGTTGGTTGCACAGCTTACATTTTAGTCATGATTATCTATGGTAATAAGATATTCATACATCGAAATAAGATATAGATATATTATATATATTATGTGTGTATTGTTTGTGTATCGTGTTCAATCCGGCCCATCAAGCACTTTCAATACTCTAATGTGGCCCTCTGCTTAGTAAATTTGGGGACCACTCAGTTAGATGATTAAATATGAAAGTATATAGCTTTCACGCACTATATATTTAATTTTTTTGAAGTATCCCTCCATTTAGAACATTATCCCCATCTTGTTCCTTATTTCCTCCCTCGCTCCCTTTTACCCCTTTCTCTCTTTCCACAACAAACAGTAGTGACCAGGTCATACATTTTACTATGGTGAAATGGCTGTCTCTTTTGATTAACAAAACCAGATTGTATTAATTATATTCATAAATTGCTTAAACATTTATCCAATCTAGGATCAAACGCGACCCCTTCAGATCAGTTATATACGAGACACCGCACACCTAATCCCCCTCCGCTAGTGATTACACAAAATTTTATCCGGTCTTGATAAACTTAATGGTCAGTAAACCAAAGAAAAGTCCTATTTATAAATCTATAGAGAAGACCAAACTTATTAATAAGAGGTAAAGTAGTTCGATGCAAGTATACATTAAGTATTTCAAGTTTTGGTTTTTAGTTTGTAATCCGAGCGCTGCATCGCCAGGAAGCCTAATATCCCTTTTGTAATTTCATTTCAAACATTCGATAATTCAAAATAATTTGATATGTTTTATTCCTCTCCTTGTTGCCTGTCCTTTTCCTGAAGACAAATGAGCTACGAATGAGTGACAATATCGTTTAGATAAATCTGGGAATAACCTGTTTCTTGCTAGGTCGAACACTTGAGTTCTACCATTACATGAAAATAATACATTACGAATAAAATAGAAACTATTTATTTGTGATTAAGAGCGTTCATCATAGCAGGCCCAGCTCCTATTTTCATTAATAACGTTCATCATAGCAGGCAGGCCCAACTCAGCTCCCGGCTCGCATTTGTGTCTCTGCCAGAAATGTGTGCAGTGCATTCGTATTTGAAGGATTATTCAAATTTTTCCGCGGTGACGATGGGGGACAAAGCAACATCGTTTCTTAAACTACAATATGTCCCTATTATGAAGGAATGAAGATTTGTGCATAATGCTTATCTTTGAAGCCATTCTAAAATAGTAAAACACGGCCTTTTAAATGCAGTTTTTATAAAATTTAATCTAATATTTCAACAATACTCATTGTTAGGAATTTATATTAACTCTTTATCTCCATTAAAGTTTAATCAGAAATGATCCACGTGCAATAGTGTTAGTGTAATTTTTCAATTTCTAGCCGACTTTATCACAAAGTTGATTGGCATGTATTGCACGCTCTTAAGGCGGCCTCCTCAGTCGGCTAAAAAGTATTAATCGCTGTCAGGGCACACCACGGCTTAAAATGCAGTGGTCTGTATCGTTTTCTGGAACTACTTCTATATTCTGTCTAAGCTTATACTACCTCTATCCCCCAGCCTACAACCACCCTTTGTCACGTCAATAAGGAAGAGAGGAAAGAAAACTATAAAACTCCTTATCTCAAAGGTAAAGATGATAGCTCACTGTCTAGTTCTCAAATATCTTTTGATAAAAAATTTGTGAACCTATCAAAAATGACTTTATTTGCTAAGAGAAGGATAAATCTAAAGCCCTTTTTCATCATACCTTGTTTCATAGCTCCGCCAATAATATGCTTAAAAAATAGTTTCAAATGAGCAAGTGTTACATTTTTACATACATTTTTATTAATAAAACTAAAAAAAATAGGGTTGTTTAGGAAAAAGAGCCCTGTCGGAATCTTTCGACTTTATTTTGGCGTAAATAATATTTTGAAATTACACATCGTAGAATTAAATATGGCGTTCGAGCTGAACGTCTGCTCGGCAGTTTCTCATTTACCGAGGCAGCCCCCTTAAGTTTTTATCTCGTCTAATTGGATGTATCGCCAGTTAAGAATGGGGTCATACAATCACGTGTAGATTTCATATCACAAAGCAATCACTGTCCATGATTGCAGATATGTATTTAAATAAAATCATATTTATCTTATCTCACACGAACATACATCTACTGCCAACGATAATTATCACACCAATCAACAATGGTGTCAACTTTTCACACAGAGCACTCAAAGATTTTGCTAGCCACTTCAGGTGCGAAACGGTCTAGCATCACTTTCGCGTTAGACTGAACTGCTGATGACTGGAAGATCGGGGTTCGAATCCTGGTCGGGTTTACTGAGGGGGGTATTTCTTAAATAGTTTACAGCTCTTCATTCACGAACATGCCGGTAGATTATCTCTAAAATGCTTCCTTACTCATCCCTAGCTCATTAGAGTAATTATCATATATTCATAGAACCTGAACAGGTGATAAAAAAAAGTTTGTGTTTATTTTTAGTCGTCCGCTTAACAAATAAGCTACCATCAAGGGATTAATAGGAAGATTAGAGAAAATGCATCAGCATTAGCATGAATAAAAATAATATAAAACTCCCATGTGGAGTACTACAACTAATGTATGTACAGTACCTTGTCGGGATTTGAGCTTAGACCTCCTCGTAAACGACTTTAAAGTATACTGAAATAAATACATCTTGAGATACATTTATTTTGGTTTAAGGAGTTTTAACTATCTAAGCTCATACAACACTACTTAATATCTTACTGGACCACAAAATCACAATCCGTAACTTACGTTAATTTAAGAGTATATGATGAAGGCAAATTATAAGAAAATAGAAAAATAGAAAAAGGTAGAAAAAACAACGAGGAAAATTAGAATGGGCGAAAAAATAAATTATATATTTACTTAGAAATATATCAACAAATCTTTAATCATGTGGCATATTTACGGTAGATATAGGTCTACAATTGAAGGTAAGACATGTTCAAAACGAGTTGTTTCTAACAATATTCGTAAACAATGGTATTAAAATAAAGGGCATGTCACTTTTAATTTTTTACCTTTCAAGTGTTTAGAACTCAAAACATATAATTTGTAGTAAAAAAAACCCATTACATTAATTTACATTCATAGATATACACACATATATAACACTTATATATACATATATATGAGTAATGTATACATATAGTATAGTGTATGTATATGTAGTGTATGCATGTATATAGTGTAATATATATGTAGTATAGTGTATATATGTATATATGTGTGTGTGTGTGTGTGTGATACTATACACATTCTAAACGCAAAATTAAAATTTATAAACACACGAATTTCATACTACTAAATTAATAGACATTCTCACCCCCCTGATAAGACCTAAACACAGATAACTAGGATTGACGGGAGTTTATGGCACCCGAAACAAATTAAAAAATAGCGTCCCTTTTAAATTTGGCTGAATTATTATATTCGTACTTTTTTTTTAGCACCGCGTCTTACCACCCGTTTGGGTTATACTCTTATGAACTAATTACGTTAATGGTTTAAGAATTAAGAAGGTAATATTTAGATAAAGTATACCTGTGTTTGCTTGAAGGGATAGTGGAAAAAATATTTTGGAAAAAAACCCACCCTCAGTACCCCAGACCAAGAGTCGAATCTCTATCTCTCTATTTTCGGCAGTCTAATCCAACACGAGAGTAGCGCATTCGACCACGAGGCCACTGAAGCAGGTATCTTGATACATAAACTATTTAGTTACTATAATACGTGTTGTAAAATTATAAAAACAAACAAAAAACACTATTATTGTTTAAAAAAATTAACTTATAATATGGCTAATATTGCAACTACATTTGGCGCCCAGGTCGCGTGACTCTTCTACCTCACCCTAGTTACACCACTGGACTAACACAGCTCGACCCAGCTGACGCATCGTGGGGTGTTTTTTTTTTTATTATTATGCTTTACTTAGAAAACCATGGAATTGAGATGAGTGAAACAGTTTTACCATATTTAAAAAAATGCAAAGAAATATAAATATATATATAAAACTATTCAACTTATCCTGATTTTTCTGATTTCGAATAAAAAAAAACATAGAACCGCCACCGTATAAGTTTTATTGTTTGATCACAATTTTATATATAATCTCCTGTTATGCAGGCTATTAAAGGTGGTGCGAAGGGAACGTGATTTAGGGTTAATGTTTTTACAGTGTTTATATCAAAACATTCGTTTTGGCTCAAATAAATAAAATATTATTCTGTAGAAACATAGAATTAATTTTCTTGACATGGTGATATCAACAGTTGTTGAATATCCGTCATGAACATACCGGCATTAGATGACAAACTTTTTTAAATGAAAAGAAAAAGGTGTCATTAAATTACAGGACACCCTTGCACAGATACTCAACAACTGTTGATATCACCACGTGAAGAAAATTAAACTATGTTTCTACTGGAGCAATACTTTATTTATTTGAGTCAAAACGAATGTTTTGATATAAAAACTGCAAAAAACGCACACCTTTTCTCGCGTTCACCACGACACTCCCAACTAAGACAGAAACACGCGCCCATAAACACACACAAAAAAAAACCCCACTTTTATCATCCTCTTATTCAACAGCACTAGGTGTTATTTTATTTTAAGTGACACTTGTGAGGCTCGAACCAATGCAATTGTCATCGCACCCGCTACTCTTACCACACCGTACGCGTGCGGTGACAGTTCCCTCCCCAACACGTGATCCCGAGGAACTTGGTACTCACGTATGCGTGACGTCACCACGGTCGGGAATATTCCCGAAGAAGATGTCTCTCAAATCTTTAGACGTATTTGAGTTATGATCCATGACGAGACTGTGGATCTTAAGCTCTCACGTAACTGAGGAGCCCCTCGGTATATCACCTCCCACCCCCTTCCCCCCCTTTTCTCCTTCCCTCGCACTGACAAACACTTAGCAGTCACAAGCATGCGCACTGTCATCAAACCTAAGTAAATACTTAACGAGTATTTTTACTATTTACACTTTCAACTAAAGTAGTTAAGAGTAATTTATTAGAAAATTCAAACATATCTTCTTATAATAAATTTTGATAACATTTTACTATATTATTAATTTATGTGTATTTATAATATCCATCAAAAGTGACAGTGTCATCAAACATAACTTGACGTATGAATAGGTGAAAGTAGATCTAGTAACTTTTCTATCTGACACTGATAAGGTTCTCCATATAAAAAAAAAAAATTGGACTGTACTTGAAGATGAACTTCAGCCGACTTTACCCTTGAGATAACAGAAAAAACGAAACAAAGAAAGAAAATTCTCCAAGGATACATTAAATACTGATTTAAAAAAATAAAAGTAATAGGAGTAATTATTGTGTGCTTGTTCAAGTTGTTAATGATGACTATGAGATTTAAAAAAAAAAGAAAGAAGATTTGCGAATAAAACCGAACTGAACTAGTTCATACCAGAGACAGAGTTTGAAGTTCTCTAAGCTCACTTAAAAGGTGATTTTACAAGCAAACTTTACCTGCCTATGTCAAGGGGGTTGACTAGCATGTGGAAAAAATACTGATAGTTTACTAATATCGATATTTTCCTTTCGATACTAGTATTTGTTTACTCGAAACTTTTTTCCGATACTTTTACTTATATTAGTACTCACACTCCAGTATCGGATAGGTATAGAAAGAAATAATATTTTTGCCATCCTCACTCATGTTGGGGTTAGATGTTTACTAGAGTGGACTGTGGAGGAAGTACAAATGACAATATTTCTCAATTCTCCCTCATTTTCTGGAAATCTAGCATTCATTCTCTTCTAGCTCATCATAATACCTAGCTGTAACTATTCATCTTTGTTTGGAATACAACCTAATAACTGACCGGGTGTCGGGGCGAGTGGCAACCAGTCTATTTACTACCCCTTTTTTATCAATGAGTACGGTCATCACAAACTAAACAAAATAAGCTTTTTTAGAACTCAATCTTTATAATTTTCAGTGTTCAAATAAAACTGAAAATACAATAATGATGCAAAAGTTGAAATTAAAATTACTACATAAGAAACAAATATTTTTCCAGATTAAAATTTCAATACCGATACTTACTGTTATCGATACTTTTCTTTCCATGCTAATACAGTATCTATATTTTTCTTCCAATACTTTAAATAAGTACAGTATCAATACTTTTCTTTCGATACCACATTCTTAGACATCACGTTTATTATAAAATTCAATAATTACTTTTACAGGTTTTCTCCAGACAATATTTTTCAATTTTTCACTATTTGTATATTTTTGCCAAGTTTCTTTGGTGAAATACAAGTTATTCCTATCTCCATTAAATAGATCACATTTTTACTTTCTCATTTGGATAAAGTATTGTAGTCATGAACATTTTTATGACTTCAATATTATGATTAATCTTTACGTTATATGTGGCCCAAATCCAAGTACTGTAAGTAAAGTCTTGCAATTTTGTCTGTATATTAGTGGGACTACATGCGAAATTGTTTAGTAATGGATTTTAATGGGCATATCTCGGGGAGTTTTTTAAATTTAAATTTCAACCTTAAAATTAAGACTAGTTTGTTAAAGACTGATTTTTTGCAAAAATTCACAATTTTTCTGAAATGGCTTGGACGATTTTGTTTAAAATGAATATCTGGGTAGCGTTTGTTTTTGTTCAAAATAGGAATAAGCTGGGGGGGGG
>CABEEJ010000108.1:203989-217601 GCA_901482245.1 Timema douglasi
GGGGGGGGGGGGGGAGTGTCTTATATTATAAATAAATATGAATCATGAATCTATGTTCGGGTGTCATGACAATTTATTTATTCACTAGTTTTACAAGAAAGATAGAATATATTATAAATAGAGTGCACAACCACAAGTGATTTAAAGTATTTAACATAATAATTATTGTAAAGTTAGTAATAGTAAAGATAGTAATAGTAGAGCAGTAAAAATAAACGTAGGAACGGAATGACGGGCCAGTCTTTCTGACAATCTTCAGTTCATCGAAAACCTGGCGCGCGTGAAGAGCTCGTAACTAAACACATCAAACTGTGAAAAGTATTGGTGATGGAGGAATGAGTCTCATATCAAAATAAAATTCCGTTCATGATAATCATTTCGTACACTAATACTATACATAGGCTATATCCCAATTATGAAAAAAAAACTTGTACACAGAGTTAAAATATGTCTGCAGTAAACATCGCGTTATAATTCTTTCATTAGAAAACATTATTTTGAAAGCAAACCAATTGGAATATGGGAACTTTAATAATATTCTAATGTCTTTTTTAAGATTTTTATAACATGTTCTGAAATAACTATTGTGATTGTCCAAGTAGTTTACGAGAAATGTTGAGCCATGTTTTAGGGTTTTCAAACACACTTTGCACGGAGTCTAGATGAGAAAGTTTGTACGATTGTGTTGAAACCTTTATTTTTCAAAATGCCACTAGCTATTAAACGTTAACATTTTTAGGAGTTATTTTTACAGCATTAAATAGGTTAAATTTTTTATCACTACGTCTTACTACTTTTTTTACACCACATCGGGTTATGCGCCTACGTACTAATTACTCTAATATGCTGAGTATTAGGAAGATTGAATTTAGAAGAAGTGCACCCACATGTGTGTGGAAAACAATTTACGATAAAACACTATCAGTACACCCGATTGGGATCAAACCCTGATCTCCCTGACATAACCAGCCACTATATTGCGAAAGTGACGCCTTAGACCATGTGGTCACCCAAGCTAGTCTTGCTATTGGTTTAAGCTGTAAGCATATATGATAATTACTCTAATGGGGTAGATTTGATGACGGAAGCATTTTAGAGGTAATCTTCCCCCTTTTGCGTGGAAGTTAGCTGGGAAACCATTTAGTAAAAACCACCCTCAGTAGCCCCAGCTGGGATATGAACTCCGATCTTTCCGTAATCAGCATGTCAATCTAATACGAGAGTAATTTCTTAGAGTATAGACCATTTGGCCACTTAAGCGGTTATATATTATTTTGTGACAGTGTGTAAATGTATTATAAAAACCTACGCAGTATAATAAACCTTCTAATGTTAGGATTCCACGTCGAGCGGAAACATTTTGTTAACATGCGAGGAATAAAATCTCTCACATTATGTAAGTGTTTATTTGGGATTTTTTTTATAAATATT
Organism: Timema douglasi; assembly: GCA_901482245.1. NCBI lineage: Eukaryota > Metazoa > Arthropoda > Insecta > Phasmatodea > Timematidae > Timema > Timema douglasi. The sequence continues at coordinate 205,421 of CABEEJ010000108.1, forward strand.
TAATTTCCCTTGTTTTTCCTCATTTTTAATCAAACCCATTTGACATTTAGTGAATTTACTTGACATCAACAAATTTCTTGACTCTTTACTTCATGTTTTTCCCGCCTTTAGCCACAACCTTATTTATTTAAGTAATTTGATAAAACAACAACACAAAATATAATCGATTATCCCCCCCCCCCCCCCCTTTTTTTTTTACGTAATTGCAATATTTTGGAACAAGGTCCTACTCTTTAAATTGTTTGAGCTCCCAGATTTTTCAAGGTCGTTCAAATAACTTGACGGGATTTTTTTTTCTTTTTTTTTCATTCCATGATTTCATTGAGTAAGGAAAAGGCTCCAAATTAAAAATTGTATGGTATCTTCTTTTTTAGAAGGTCATGGTTACACAATGACAACACAAAAAGTTACGCAAAATATATATTTCTTTTTTCTTTTTTTTGTATGATCATTATACATATGCAGTTAAATAATGAGATAAATTAAAACTGTAACCGACGCTAAATATAGTTAATATATATTAAGTTGATTACAACTTAAAATTTTATTTATTTATTCAAATTTCATACTTTGGTAGGACCTATTCCTAACTATATTCTTTCAGAATTCATGTTATTAAACTTTTAAGACAATGCAAATATTAAAATGCTCAATCACTGAGCTACCATGGTTTGTCTCGTGACATCATTCATAGTTTTAGTACAAAGTTTATAATTCAAGTGCGAGATTGTCTTTAATGTCCCTGTACATCTTAGAAACCTTATAGCAACAAGTTAAATACCATTCAAAGAATTAGTTTTTTTTGTTCATACGTCAACATTATTAGCTACTAATCTAAAGGTCCCTGGTTCAATTCTCAGTGTTACCAATAGTATTTTTTCCAAAGGGGAATTGTTCCTATGGTTATCATTGTCTTGTTGATTAGGATTAGGTTAGGTCCAAGACATATTCTGGCACCAAATAAGCATAATCATTATCACCGCATCATCTCATCGGGTTGAAATAACCGCAACTATATGGTTCACTAACCTCAGAAAACAGTTACATATCCGCCACTGCTAGTTGAAGACTAGGAATGTCTAGTCGACAAACCCTGGAGGCATACGATATATATAAACACAAGGCTAATCTAATTATTTAAGATATTGGGTGATGAAAAATAAGGCAATTTAATGAAAAACACCCAAATGAAAAGAGAATTGGGAAACCCTGGTGAAAAATCACACGTGGAAAACCAGCTTCAGTTTACTAGGCCAAGATTCGAACCTCAACCTCCCCGTAACCAGGAGATAAAGTCATTGCAGGATTGACGATTTAAACTACGTGACCATTAGTAGTGGTGGAAATGAAGGGGGGGGGGGAAGAGAAATTCAAATTTGATTCGAAATTTTGATTCTTAGTATTGTAAGATTCGAATTAGAGTCGAGATTTGGAATCAAAACAAAATCTTAGATTCTGATTTGATGGGTTTACCTCAAAATTTGAATAGATAATTCATTCATACTTAACAATATCGCAAACCAGTTACGTGGTTGGGTGAGTAGAGAAATTAATCTAAGTTCCAGATAACAAAAGAATCACGTATGTACCAGTTGTTTGTCACAGTAAATATCTTGTATTTAAAAACCATCTAGGCCCATTAAACTTGATTAAAAAACGTGGTATGAACTTTATTTAATTTTTTCACCTTATAGGATTGATTTATTTACTTACTACATTTTTTATTTTTGTGTCTAAAAAGTTTTCTTATGTCTTAAATGTTTATCAACATTTTTTAGAAATATTTTATTAGTACTGGATTGGATTCGGTAACATAACATGGTAAAATATTCAGCACTGATTCGATTTGAGACCTTAACTTAGTAAAATAAATGGATTAATTCGAATATGAACTTATTTTTAAAATAAAATATAAGATATCTTTTTTATAAGGAATGGGACTCGTCTAAGACTCGATTCTATAAAATAAGCTTTGCATGAGATTCGATTCGATTCGACTAAGTTAGCCAAGATTCGAATTCGATTCGATACTGAAAATTATGAATTCGTAAAGGCTTGATTGGTTCCCAAACTTTTTAGACCAAAAGAGCCCTTGTACAAGAAAAAATACATGCTAGAACCCTCATAAAATGGTTTCCACTAATATTATGGTTATAATATTATAATAACATGCGATAGCGCCATATATGAAGTATAAAACAAACGGAAAAATCACACTTTCTGGCTTCGCTTTGTCAAAAGTATTTTTTATTCAGATTTGAATAAAATTGACAATCCTAATTACTGATGCTATTTTATAGTGTGAATATGGCGGATAAACAATATTTTAAAATTGCCTCTCAGAGCCTGAAATAACTATGGCGGAACCCAATTTGAAAAACGCTTCTCTTTCCGATTCAACTATCTCACATTGACGCCTGCAATGAGAGGTAGTAGGCAACCCTTCCTACGTTTGTGTTCTGCTGAACGGTATCCCACAAGGAAAGCGGGGAAGAGGGATTCGTATTTAATTTTCAAATTAACTCCAGTCTATGTTTATCTATGAGAACTATATATTCTATCAATCTCACACAAATGGGATCAAACGAAACACTTAAATTGTCAACACAAACGAGTGTCCTTTTCAAAGTTTCTTCAAATAACTTGCCAATAAAAACGTTTCGCCAGAAGTGACTTTTTATTTTTATAAATATTTCTGTCTTCAGTTCGAAGACTATGAAAAATAAAAAAAAGTTTAATTTCAATAAATAACGTGAAACAAAGATGTACGAGTAAAATATATTTTATTATTTATTAATAATTATTAGCATTCACAACTCCGATTACGTGAAATAAAGTGTCAGTCTCACTATACATTAGATTGCAGGTAACGGGGAGGTCAACTTTCGAATCTCACCTGATGCACTGATGGTTGTTTTAAAAATTTGATTTATCGCTATAGTTTTTCCATTTGCTCTCCACGCTAGGTGAGGGAATTTCCTGTAAGTAGTAGGGAACGCGAGAAAAGGTGAATGTTTTTTTCGTATGTATAGAAAAACTTTTATGTTTAAAAGAAATATAATATTCCTACAGTAGAAACATAAGAGTTTAATTTTCTTCAGATGGTAATATCAACAGTTGTTGAATATCTGTCAAGGGGTGTCCCGGAATTTAATTACAACTTTTATTTTCATTTAAAAGAGTTTCTCATCTAATGCCGCTATGCCCATGACAGATATTCAACAACTGTTGATATCATAATCTGAAGAAAATTAAACTCTTATCTTTCTGCTTGAGAAATATTTGATTTATTTCGGCCAAAAAAATGCTTTAAAAACCGCAAAAACACTGCCCTATTAGCGCGTTCCCCTCACACCAAGTTCTCTTCCCAATGTCCTCTTTACTGTTAAAAGTACTGATAGTAAAAATATATCTTTATATTTTAAAAGATTGAATAATATTTTTCAACGTCATATAATATATAAAATAAAGAACCAACGGCTCAAAACCATTTGTAAAATATGTTCCATTAAAAAAGAGTTGTCGCGTGGTCTACGGTGTTAGACTCCCGTCGTACTTAGTTGTCGTTGCAAATGAGGTAGGAATTGAATCCCGCGCACTGGAGATTATTTTATTCACTTAACCTTAAATGTGAGTTTAAATCTTCTCCTCCTACTAATGAGGGTTTACTTTTTCATAGTTGCTCTCCACATACTTGCCCCTTGGATTAAGTTTATATCTCTTGAGTTAAGCGTGCAAAAAACTCTCCTTAAGTAGAGGACAGATTGACCACGCGTAATGTCTCTCATGTGATTTTATTTATTTATTTTTTCAATCTCACTTTATGGAAAAGGTAAAGAAAAGAAATAATATTAAAAACTTTTTTTGTTGTTTTTAATGTGCGATCAGCACATACTTTATGATGTATAAATGCATTAAAAATTGTTTTGATGAATTGGACACTCTTTAAATATTAAATTTCTTAATTTTAAAATTCAAACAAGCCTCTCATTATTTTTATTATTATTATTATTATTATTATTATTATTATTATTATTAGCAGCAGCGCGTCTTACTACCCGTTCGGGTTATACGCACTTAGTCTAATGTGTAATGGTAGGATGATTGTGAGATGAAATGGAGGACCTACAGTTTAACGTGGAATCCGGACCACGGTGGAGGCCTGGCATTCCCCACATTCACAAGATAGTCTTGTCAGAGGTGAAGGAAGGGTTTGGTAATCAGATAAATCTGTGCCGGGACCGGGGATTGACCCCCGGCCGCCAGCACAGAAGTCTGACACCTTACCCCTAGACCACCAGCTCACCGACAATACAACAAGCCTATCATATATATATATATATATTTTACTTTTTACTTTCTCATATCAAGAGAAGATTTTCGACTTCTAGATTATGAGTTTTTTTTTCGTTTCATATGTGTCCGAACTAAAAAAAAGTTGTTTTTTTTTACAGATTTGTCTGGCTGTTTGGCCCTGGCCACAGATTTTAAATGTTTAGTTGGATTTTGTTCAAACTTATATACAGATGGTATAAGGCAGGGGTTTCCAACTTAAAAGTGCCCGAGGGCCACAATTGAATCCATGACTCCAGCGGCGGGACCGCAGAATAATCGGCTAAAGGGCGAAAGGAAATAGGACCTACGCGGATACACAATTTGTTATGAAAATAGAGAATTGACTGAACATCAGTTGGTGTGTTCTTCACATGCAGATCGAACTTTCCTTTTCTCGGATAAAAACGCCAATTTTACTAGAATAGATTAATTTTCCAAGAAACTTGATGAACCACCAAAAAAAGGGAGGGGGGGATTGTGGGCCCCCAGTTAAACCCCCTTGTTATAGGGCAATATACCGGAACATTTCTTTTATTTTTACCCTAACCCTTAAATTAAATTAAAGGTAGTTTAAGGATGAGCGATTTTTTGGAATTTCAAATATTTCGATAATGGCTCTAACGATATTGTTTAAAATGTAAATCTAGGGGTAGTTAAAAGATAGTTAAAATATAGTTTACTGGTTAGTGATTTTAGAAAATTAAAAATTTCTCTAACGATTTGGTTTAAAATGTGTATCGGTGGAGGGTTTATCAAGACAATAAAAACTGTTCACTTTTTTTGTTTTTTGAAAGGAACCCACTTCGAAGGTGTATTTAGCTAACGCGCCTGCCGAGGACAGGGAGATTGAGGTTTGAATCTCGCTTGGGTGAACTGGGGTAATTTTTCCTAAATGGTTTTCCACTCTCCCTCCACACAAATATGGGTTCACTTACTCTGTATTAAACTTTACCAATTCCTAACCCATTAGCGTAATTAGTATTTAAGCGTACAACCCAAATGGCTAATAAGACACGAAGGGAAATTCGTTTTAGTGTAGATTACTAACGATAGTGTTTTTTTTATATTTTAAAATTGGTCATAGGGATTTGGTTCAAAATCGGTTTTTGTGAAGTTTTTTATTATGTTATATATAACTTTTTATTTATCTAAAAAATCTTTTATAGTAGTTTACTGATGACTGATTTTTGTATTATTTGAATTTTTCTGTAACGATTTTATTTACAATTAGTATCGGGGACTATTTTACATGATATATAATAATTTATATTTATTTTTCTAAAATAAAATTAATTTATAGTTAATTTACTTGCAGCAAAATATAGAAAATTTGAAATTTTTCGAAATTGGCCTTGAAGATTGACTTCAAAATGTGTACCTGGGAATGTTTTTTCATGATAAATAAGAATACGTTTTATTATCACGAAATTAAAAACAATTTTAGGGTAGTTTACAAATATCCTCTTTTTCCAAATTTGAAATTTAAACAAATATTTGTGCAGTTTGGTTGAAAATGTATAGGCTATATATATATAAATCACAATAAACACTATAATATATATATATATATATAGTGTTTATTGTGATTAACAAGATGATCTATTTGTTTTTATGAGGAAAGCTTATTTTACTGAAAACCTATTTAAGAACATTTTCTTCCTAGCTATAGTGCCTAATAATATAAAAAAAAGTTTGTATAATTGTGTCGTACCATTTAGTTACTAATAATTTACTTTTAAAACTGCTATTTTAATACCATACATTACTATAACCGTTTGGAACTCACACAAGTTACACGGATGGGGAAATATGCCTTTTTCAAATAAATACACAAGTACTCTCCTATAGTGAATATTATAAATTATTTATGAAAAATAATTGCCTTGGTAAATTGAGTTGTAAATTGAACGTAGTCCTCTGAAGTAAAAGTGACATACCAGCGCTAATATTATTCTGATAGTGACAACATTGTATGTAGAACTACTAATTTGTGGAGCTCAGGAAGTTAAAAGGTATTGCAATTTACCAATCTAGCATTTTAAATAATATTTTCAGAGGCCAATATTTGTTATTAAAACCATATTAAGCCTCTCTATTGGAATCTTTGGCAAGGCGATCACAAATAAAAATTATACATTCAGCTTAACAAACAAATTAGGATTATTCATTATTTTATTATTTTTATTATTAGCACCGCGTCTTACTACCCGTTCGGGTTATACGCACTTACGCTAATGTGTAATGGTAGGGTGAAGGTAGGGTGATTGTGAGATGAAATGGAGGACCTACAGTTTAACGTGGAATCCGAACCACGGTGGAGGCCTGGCATTCCCCACATGGGATTATTCTGTTCTGTTCTTCAGCTCCCCACCAACCCAGCCCAGTAACCTGAATAGGTCCCTATAAAGTATGTTTTTTTCATTAAAATTGTTATTAAATATAGCTTGATTCATATAAGAAGAAACATTTTCTTAAGTTTCTTGGCCAATTTATGTGATCAACAACTTCTATTTTCGAGAGTTAATAGATCTAACTATCAAATAATGCTAGTAATATAATAAAATGTCATCAAGTTTGTATTTAAAAAAGTTTCTTTCTACAAACATCTTACTGTATAGTCAATTTTTTTATGGGGAAAACATATTTATAAATATAAACTTTTGCGGTCATCATTCATTTTAATTATATTATTGTTTAGTTAGTGTTATTTTATAGATACTGTAAGTGACATTACTAGACGCACGAATACATAAAAGTAGATCTAGTAGCGTTTCTAGCCGTCAGATAAGGAAAGGGCCCTTCTTATTGGGCATCACAATGAAATGTATAGAGTTGAATATATGATCATACGAATATAGCATTAAAGTGTAAGGATAACACATATTTTATTTAGTTAAAAAAACAGATGATTTACATATTATTTCTTAGTAGCTAGTGAGGTCACACACATATATATTAGGGAAGACCAACTTTCTTTAGATAATTTTACCTATCTCACAATAAAGCCCTTAATTTTACCATTACTTTTTTTTTATCACCACTTCTTACTACATGATCGAGTTATACGCCTCTGTACTAATTACTCCAACTTGTTAGGGAATAGAAAAGTTTAACTTAAAGGAAATATACCTGAATTCGCGTGGATGGTTAGTGGAAAACCATTTAGGTAACACCACTCTCAGTGCATCCGACCGGGATCGAACCCCGATATCCCCGTCATCGGCAGTATAGTCTATTGAGAGAGTGACGCCTTAGACCGTGTGGCCACCAAAATGGGGTCGCATAACATGAATTGAATATATTTACTTACTGTCCGGGTCTTATGATCAAAAAATGCACCGATTTCACCATCGTCCGACGTGGGGTGACAGCGCCCAGGTGGTTCACACAACAGCTAACGACTCTGTGAAGGTACTAACCTCCCGAAGACACGAACGGTTTTTGAAGCACAGCGATAAGAGCGAAGTAAATATTATTATTACACGTCATAAACGATATTTTGTGTTTCGACTATTCCTTTATATATTTACCTTTAACATAAACAAAGTAACATGTTGGGTGCGTGATCGGTTGCAACACAAACACCCAACATGTTTCTACACGTTGAATCAAGGTTACCTTTTCTGCGTTTTTTTATTTAAAAATAATAACAAATACGCCTTTTTTTGTGAGTAAATGTTTATAATAAGCTTCATCTTTTGAATCGGTTAATAACCCTCATTTGTGATTCACGGATATTTTAATCAAAACATTAAGGCGTTGGTCTCGATTGGTATTCTTTGAAGGGAGGTCAGGGTTGGGATCCCAGCCGAGTGTGTCTTGATTTGTAATCCCCAATATAGTTGGCTTACTTTTTCCACAAGAAAATATTGGTACATTTCCTCTAACATCTACCTAACCCATTTGTGTAAATATTTGTACATCGCGAACAGATAGTCAGACGCAATTCACGAGGTTTTGGGGACTGAATATTTAGCTTTAAATATTCATGTTTATTCATCAATAAAAAAAAGATCATGCCTAACTTTATGACACCCGCTTCGGTGGCTTGCATGGTCTAAGGCGTTACTATAATAATAAAATATATTGCCGATGACCAGAAGATTGGGGTTCGAATCCCAGTCAGGTGTACTGAGGGTTATTTTCCCTAAATTGTTTCGCACTCTCCCTCCACGCAAATGTGGTTACATTTGCCCTAAATTCTACCTTCCTAATCCCTAACATACTAAAGTAAATAGTACAAATGCGTACAATCCGAACGAGCAATAAAACGCGGTGTTAAAAAAACCTCTACAGCTATTAACGGATTTATTTAAGGAATGAATGGCTTAGGGCGATAACAAAGAGAAGTGTTTTCCAAACTTTCGACAATTGTGTAATCCTCTTGGAGTCTTGGCCTAACCAAATAACCCCTTAAAGATCTTCATAAAAAAAACATGCTATTTTGTAAAGTTTAAACGGTCGCTCCAAATGTCAATATATATTTAGTTGTAAGCTACACGAAACCGTTGGAGGGTGGGGAAGGGGGGGAAGGCTTATATTAAAGTCCATGACGTCGCGTCAAGATCAGCAGTTCATCAGACATACTACTATCAATAACTATATTTTTTTTTACTAATAAAACCCAGTGGTATGTCGCGTAGCCCCTGAAATCCTTCACGGTCCCCCTGTAGGGTACGCTTACCACAGTTTGGGAAACACTGGCCTAGAGGAAGCATGGAAACAGTATATATAAAAACTATAGTAATAAATCAGACCTAACAGCGTATCTGGCTGAGACTCGATCCTCGACCATCACAGTGAAATTATATACCTTGTGAAACTGATGCCTTAGACCGTATGCCCACCAAGGTGGGTTGGCACCCACCGTGGTGATTAGGCCTTTTTTTCAATTTTAATTTAAATCTGTTTTCAACTCCGACACTTTCTTAATCATTTGTAGTCAAAATAACAATTCAAAAATAAAAATACTTTGTTCTATGAAGAGAATGATTGTCTCCAGTAATTAAAAAGGTTTCAAGTAAGATAAACAAGTCAATTATTGTTTAACTAAAACAACAATTCTATACTTAACCTCAACCAAACAACTTTGAAATATTTTCTTTATTTCAAGGTACTTTGATTTGAATTTTAAATTATTTTCTCGCCTAGGAACTTTTCAAGAACGAGCTCATTAATAATTCATGAGACAGATTGGTAGACAATGGCGCATATCAATCAGTCTCTGGCTGATGGATATATTCAGAAAATTTAGAACAACGCTCTCATATATGTACATATATATCCTCTAAAGTTAATAATAGTTTTAGAACTAGGATTTGGATTCAAGATTCGAGGGTAAATTAGAAATTCGGATTAGTAAAATTGTGGATTCGACTCAACTCTATCGATGATGTTGATCAACTAGATAATGCTGATGAACTAGTTAATGTTGGTCAACTAGATAATTCTGATCCACTAGAGTCTAGTTCATAGAGAATAGATTATTTTATATAAACACAATGTCCAGCCTTTCCACTAGCCATTTTCTAAATCATGGTCTCACAAAAGGATGCGATTAAAGTTGAATTATCAAAAATAAATAGAAAAATGAACGAGCAAATAGATTACTCACTAAAGAAAACACTTTGATCTTTTTTTCTTTTTTTTTACAAATAAATGAAAGGCAAATTATACATTTCCTTACGTTATGATTGCACGTGTGACAAGCATCTCAAAACAACCTTGGAAATGTCTGGTTTTATTATTATTTTGGGCATTTAAATTCTACTTTCCAAACACAAAGTCATTTATGCAAGCAGACTCACTAAAGACTCACTCACCCACGTCTCGAGTCCATGATTTAGTGTTTACAGTTCCTCCCAAATACGATGTGTGTAGGCATAAAGGGGAGTAAGGTGGGGATGTAAGGAACTCAGGTTAAGGTCAATGTTTTTGCAGTTTTTATAGTAACACCTTTTTTTGGACAAAATAAATAAAATATTGCTAGAATAGAAATATAGAGTTTAATTTTCTCCACACGATGATATCAACAATTGTTGAATAGATGCTACACTTTTTAAATAAATAGAAAAAGTTATTAAATTCCTTGACAGATATTAAACAACTATTAAAATTAACATATGAAGAAAATTAAACTCTGTTTTTCTGTTGGAAAAGACGTATTCCATTTATTTTGTCCAAAAAACAGTTTTGTTTTAAAAACTTTAAAAACGCTGCCCTTAACTCGCGCTTCCTACATCACCCCCTTAAGATGATTATGTTGGTGACGTAGCATTCCCGATTAACCGGGATAGGTCTTTTGCTTTCGTCAGTTGACAACAGTAAAATCGATGCTAGCTTAGTACATGTATTTTTTGAAATTTTGTGATATTTAAAAAAAATGGTTATACGTTTTCATTGGTCTCAATTCCACGTTTTTTTAAAAGTAGAACACATAAGACTGCACCACATTTCGACGTCTGGTTCGAGATGTATAAAGTCAATTCGCTATTGGAGTGGTGGTAGCCTACTACTAGCAGAAGATGTAAAAACGGCTAAAATAAAAATATGATTAAAATAAATTGTTGTTTGAAAGTTTTGATTGCCTAAAGCGACAACAAATCAACATACGAACTTGTAGATCAAATTATTTGGCGAATGAATACATGAGAGTAGTTCTTGTAACTTCTGCTGTGTTATCAGGAAGAAACGTTTAGAAAATGTAAACTTTTTTTTTCAGTCAACAATGATAACATTTCTATATTATTTGTATTTTTTATAGGCATTAAAAATAGTTATCAAAAAGTGACAGCTGTAGATCACGTGACTACGCGTCAAAGTGCACAGCACCGTGAACAGGCAGACCTAAGTAAAGCATTGAGAATCGTTGAAGATGTTTAGAGATCCCAATTATTTCTAAAGTGGTTTGATATTTTTTTATATTGTTTTCAACAAAATGCACGTAAAAATAATTATCAGGTCTCTGAAGATTTAAAAAGTTTAAATTTGGAGTTTAATTTTTTTAAATTCAATGACACCTTATGCAAAAATTTATACTTCTGAGACTAAATTAAAAGGTTATAAACCTATATCTATCCTTCCTCTATCAAATAAAATCATGTTTTAATAGGGTCACAACAGAACATTTTAAGATAATGTAGGATTGCTTTTTTAAAGTATTATATATTTAACTTTTTTTTAAACTAAAAATGTTAACTGGTAAGAAATTTCACCTACATTTTAGTGAAAACAATATTAAAAACTATCTAACCACTTCATGAATAATCCGGGATTTCTAAACCTCTGCAACAATTCTCAGTATTCTACTATACAGCCCTCTTAAGATATCCCCCCCTCGCCCCATCTGCTCTGTCGAAACAATAATCATATGTGATAGAGGTGATCTTAATCGGGCCTGTTTGATGTTCGTCACAGTGTGTGCCTTGCTTGTAAACTTCACACACGCACACGCACACACGCACACACACACAGAGGCAACAAATGAGTTATTGGAATACATTTGCCACCAATAAAGTCTTCCAGGCTCTAGAGTTTATTTTTCACTTCCAGTAAGAATAGAAAAAAAAAGGAACGAAATAAATGGCTGAGTGTTTGCGCTCGTTTTAAATAATATTTTACTTGTCATTGTTAACAATTCAGACACACGCAAGGTGTCTCTTTGACTTTGTTGTTTTAAATTAGCTTTAATTTGTCAACTACACCAAGCTCAGCACACGCAAGGCGTTTCTTTAACTTTGTTGCTTTAAATTATCTTTAATTTGTCAACTGCACCAACCTCAGCACACGCAAGGTGTTTCTTTGACTTTGTTGCTTTAAATTATCTTTAATTTGTCAACTACACCAA
>CABEEJ010000108.1:218249-282655 GCA_901482245.1 Timema douglasi
AATGTTTTTTTTTTTTTTTTACAAAAACTACAAATTATAGAAAAATCAATATTTCGCATTATAATGAAATAAGTCTATATCGCTAATCTTAAAATAATAATTTTAAGGCTATGTTTGGACTTCAAAGGACATTTCACATAAGCACGTCTCTTATTTTCTAAAAACATTTTTTTTCAAACAAAATATATTTGTCTAAATTTCTAAAAGTAACTTTTATAGCAATTTAATAGTTAAATATGGGTAGTGTTTTTTTTATGTAGAATAATTCAAAACTCACCCTCATCAATGGTCGCACTGTCAAGGTGTCAATCTCATACTATAGTAGATTTTCAATGACATGGAAGTTAGGCTTCGAATTATGGCTGAGTGTACTAAGGTTCACCCCCCCTCCCCCCAAGTGATTTCCCAATTTTCCTTCATGCAAATACGGTTACATTTCCTTTAAATTTTAATTTACTCGTTCATACCTTTATAAGTTATAAGTGTAAATATATGGGTAGCTCGGACGGATAGCAAAATACAACAAAATAATTTAAAACTGTTTTTGGCTCCCTTAATTAATATATAATATAAATAGCATGGTGAAGGAAAGTTAAAAAAATGAATTATATTTATTTAAATGTACACAACTTTATTCCTTCATATAGTTTAATATATATATAGAGAGAGAGAGAGAGAGTAGTTATATATTCTTTGAATACATTACGAAATAATTGTACAACATTCTTTAAAATATGCGCTTAGTAATTTTTTATGTTTATAAATAGTGACCTTTAAAGAGGTATAAAATAATATTTACTTCGGATATCAAGCATGAATAATAAATAGTGAAGATGGAAAGATTCTTTGATAGTAATTTCCATATTTAGCAGCTGTAAACAACACTAGTTTTTTTTATCAGTGTGTTGTTGATATAATAAATAAGCTAGAATCAGGTTTTTCAATTTCTACACTACCCTAATAATTGTTGGCTAAGAATCAATAGTCCTATACATAGGCCACGCGCGTCGTAAAAGATTGTGGGGGTGGTAGTGGCAAAGGGTAATACTTCCTCCCCCATAATCTGCTCTCAAGTGGGAAACTCAGTACCGCAAGTAAAAGAAAATTGAAAAGTCCACGTTGGGTGCAATGCATAAATGATTAAGGTAGCTCTTTTTTTTTAAAACGATTTTTGTGATTAGCTCTACTTTTTTATGTTATCCCTTTGGTACGAAATAAACTTTATTTTCTGATTCAAAGTGAAAACAGGTTGTTTATGTTCTCGCCTCAGCCCCGTTCACAATAATCAAGATGCCTACCGATGTGTCTATTACTGCAGCCATTGAGAATAAATCTTGTATGCGTGGGATTCTGTATATAATAATTATATAATTTTATAATAGCATTAGTTTCGAGGGTAGTTGATCAACTTTTTCTTTTTACTCCCACAAACTACAAGCTAAATTGCGCTGACTGACCTGAAGGGAGTGTTAAGGGTCCAACTCGCCGATTATCTGATACAATGAAGTGGCAGTTGGATTACCACAACAATGGCTTAGTTATATTCTTCCCGCTCAAGTGTCAAAATAGGAACAATTATTCTAAAACCACAATCTTACCTTAATCTAAACCAGGTACTCTTTAATATGCGACCCAGTAGTAGTTCCAACTGAAATGACAGAAGCTGCAATGTGTTGGAATACCACAACAATGGCTTAGTTATATTCTTCCCGCTCAAGTGTCAAAATAGGAACAATTATTCTAAAACCACAATCTTACCTTAATCATAAACCAGGTACTCTTTAATATGCGACCCAATAGTAGTTCCAACTGAAATGACAGAAGCTGCAATGTGTTGGAATACCACAACAATGGCTTAGTTATATTCCTCCTGCTCAGGTGTCAAAAGGCCTCGTCTAATGAACCTCTCATCTTAATACCTTTTTAACCCCCCTCTCCCCTCTTCGCTCTAATGACGACTCCCTTTTATTCATTTGTTGTGCATCTTCTTTATTTTTTCCTCACCTGACGGACATCGTCGTTACAAGCAGCTCCAGTGTGGGACAGGTTTCAAGGCTGACAAAGATGTCAAGGACACAAGGACGGACGAACTGGTGCCAGCTGACTTAGAAAAAAAAAATCATTGTGAGGCTGAATTTTAAACGCTCGATAGCTTTCGTTGCGATTAATTTGGAATTTTTGATGTTGACTAGGTTTGCCAACCGTCTCTAAGTATTCTTAAATTAATATTATACTTTGGATTCGTTCTTTTTTTACAAATTGAAGCAACAATGCTTCGTTAGCCTATTCGTTTTTCGCGTAAAATAAATGGTTTTTCCATCGACATTGACCTTGGGGAATGAAAAAGGTTTTACAAGTTTTTAATTATTTTTTTAAAATACTAATTCAAAAGTAGAATGTTCTTGGCACATTTTACAGCAATTTCATTTATTATGCCCTCCCCCGACAATAAGCATAGAAAACAATAATAAATTCTGGACCGATCAAATGTGTGCTAAGATATAAACTAAACAAGTTCTTTATTCTATTTTGGGAAAGGTGAAAAATCTCTTGTGCAGAGAACGGGACAAAGCCCTTCTACCAATGAGGAGGCTCCCAAGAAAATGAGATTAGTACATTGACACGAGTTTTTAGATAACCTCGCCACGAACAAGGCTTTTAATCCCTCTAATGTGCTAACTGGATATAACCGCATCAATCTTCTTTGTTGTGTTTTAAGTATTCCCTAGGTGGATGATGAAACTTGTGTCTTATTAAGCGTGTGAAACACGATCATAACGAGCATCAAATTGCTTTCAGTGGTGGCAAAAAAAAAAAATGATATGTGTAAGGGGGAGGCAATTAGCAAAAAAGAAGATTTCGAGGGACTTGGGCCCTCAAGATAAATGGCCACCTATACCCCCCCAGAAAATGTTTAAGAATTGGAGTGTCTTTAGAAGCTATTTAAAATGGTTCTCCTCCATACATTAAAAAAAAATTGGTTGCCTATAGAAGCTATTTAGAATAGCCCTCACTTTTTTTTCCCCCTAACTAAATATATTTTTCACATCCATTTCTCTTTCCAGCTTATAGCTTGGGCCAGATTTTTTTATTCAAGCCACTACCGGCTGTCTAGGCCCGTCGTAGCTTCATATGCCTTATAATCTAACTTAAGACTAGTATTACACTATCACATTTTTATTTGATCAAATATATGATAAAAGATTTAACGCTGTATTTGTTCAAAGATGTGTTATTACACTACATCACATGTCTTTCACAGTCGCTACAATATATGTTATTAAAAAAAATGGTACTCCATTGGTTTAATTACAAGTGCAGTGACAGTGAGTGCTATTGTGATAATCTCATTGTTGTTTAGAAAGAGAAGAAAACCTGTTAAACGATTGTGGATTCTACCTTGGGTTGGGAGACGAAATTCAAGAGGGCTTAACAGTTGCCTGCTAAAGTAACTTCAAACTGAAGATCTGGAATCTTATCAAAAATATTTACGCATGGACTGTGAAACTTTTAAATATTTGATAGCAAAAGTCACTCCATTAATTAAAAGAAAAAATACACACCTAAGAAACGCTATGACTGATTCGCACGTGCGGAATAATCTTTCAGGCGCCATTTTCTTTGATCAAACCTTAGAGCATGTTCTATAACGAAAATATGTGATCAAAGATTTGTAAAATATTTCTGTGAACAAAGATCTTTGAGGAGTCATCAAAGTTACATCACATTTTCTTTTATCAAAGAAATTTGACATAAATGCGATAATGTAATACCGGCCTATGACTAGAACAGGCACAACATCCAGTCCTCGCCCGTTGATTCAGCACTGTGAAAGGGTAAACCCACATTTTCTCTCCCAATGGTACATTTTTGGATCATGCCGGGACGAACCCGGGACCCTTAACTCAGTATTCAGACACGCTATCAACTGAACTAAGGTGTTGGATTAACTAGGCAGCTATGAAAATTATTTGAAGTGGTTAGAAAATTAGAAGACGCCTATAGAAGCTATTTGGAATTTGATGCAAGGCCATCTTTTATCTTCATTTTATATAATATCAGAGTGTGAAAAAAATATAGAAAGGGGGGAAATTGCTTCAATAAATTGGGGCAATATCGCCCCATACCTCTGATTATTTTAATTCCAAAAGGTTATGTGTATGCCAATGTAATTTCTGATCCTTCCACCAGGTGAATGCCGGTGCATCCTTTTAATATACATCCATGTCATTGTTTAAGTAAGCCTTAGTACTCACTTAGAAATATTTCCCAGGAAAAATTGTTTGAAAACTGTTGTTTTTGTTTCTACACACTGTTTGCAAACTTTTTTCCGTGTTTTCTTTGTGTTTCTCAAAGAGGAAACATTGTTTCTTGTCATCCATTTCAAGAAACAGAGTTTGCGTGTCTCGGCGTGTTTGTCAACAGCGCCGACAAGATACAACGTCGTCACAGGCCAGTCTGATTCTTTTGTTCACACATATTACATCAGTTCTTGATTTTTCCGTTTGTCATGTCGTGGTAAGCCGGAAAAACTCGGGAACGGATGGACATATTTCATACAAATACGCCAGTGTGGAATGTGACTTCAGCAGACTACCAAAATAGCGTAAAAAAAACGGATTTTTTAAAAATAAGATAAGTGAAAAACCTCAGTGAAGGGGGGAGAGAAGTTAAAGGCCTCTTCGTTTGTAATTTCTTAGAGAGAATAGGAATTATTTAAAAACGAAAAAAAAAAAAAAAATTGATGGGAAACCATGTTTCGTCATTGAAGTCTGGACGTGAAACAAAGTTTAACTATTTGCAAACAATCTGTTTCCCATGTTGGCAAGCTGTTTGTAAACTGTTTCTTAAGTTTGTGAGCAACAAGAAACAACAACCCGCTTCTGTGGCCTCCCGCTGATACACTTCCTCTAAATTTAACCGACCTTCCTCGTCCCTAAAGCCATTGGCGTTATTATTAAAGCTGAAGTAGCCAATTTTTGGGAATAATATTTTACTGTCGTAGGAATATGTTTCCGAATCGGCGTAAGCCAGGAGGGGAGGGTTGGTGAGGGTTAAACCCCCCACCCCCTACCCCATTGATTTGAAAAAATAAAACAAACATACGCAATTTATTTTTAAAACCTTCCCATTTTTAATAATAACTCAAATTATTCACACATAATAATATAATATTGCATTGTGAATTGTTCATTTTTTTAGTAGGGTAAAAAAACGGGAAATGTGGATGCATCATCACCAGCAGTTCATCACCAGCAGTGTGTCATACAAAATTCCTATATTTTAATTACTTTACAGGTGTTAGCAAAGGTTTTCTCTTTGCCAACCACTGCAACTTGAGAATGTAGATCTTCACATTCACAAGTTGTGAAGAGTTTGGCTATCAGATAAATCTGTGCCGGGACCGAGGATTGAACCCTGGACCCCCAGTACAGGAGTCCAACACCTTACCCCTAGACCACCAGGTCACCCTTCGCTGAACGAAAGTAAGAAAGACAGGGCCGCACCTAGAAATCTTCTTCCGAAGGGTGTTCTGTTCACTGTGGCTCATGGCCGAGTTATCTTAAAATAATATCCATGTAACCTATTTTAAACAGTGAATATCTTTTGAATCAATTTAAAAAAAAATAAACTTAATTTTTAATACTAATATAATACTTAGCACCGCGTCTTACTACCCATTCGGGTTGTACGCTTAAGTACTAATTACACTAATGGGTTAGGAATAGGGAAGGTTGAATATAGAGGAAGTGAACCCTCACTTGCGTGGAGGGAGAGTGGAAAATCATTTAGGAAAAGCCACCCCAATTCACCCGATCGAGATTCGAACCTCAATCTCCCCATCCTCGGCAGTCTAGCTCAACATGAAAACCAGCGCGTTAGCTGACTACGCCACCAAGGTGGGTTACATAATTGTTAATTTTAAAACCCTCCAATAAGCTAATAGTTATAGTATTGAGGAGTACAAGAATGCATTATTAATTATAGTTTTGGTAGGAGTTTGACTCACTAAAACAACCCTTCTAAGTAATCTCTTATCATAATGAGAGTGGGAGTATTCCAGATAAATAAAAAAAAGGGGAGAATATTTGACTACACTAAAGCAGCGTTGAATGAAACGCTTGCGAAACTAGGGTCTAAGGGATTTAGGGTGGGGATGAGGGAAATGGGAGAAAATGTCAGTCTTTGCAGTTTTTACAGCAAAACATTTTTTGTTGTTGTTGAAATAAGTAAAATATTTCTCCAGTACAAACATAAGTTTGATTTTCCTCACATGGTGACAGTTGTTGAATATCTGTCACGAGCGTAGCGGAATTAGATGACAAACTTAAATGAATAGAAAAAGTTGTCATTAAATTGCATAACACCCCTTAAAATAAATTAAAAAAAAACTGTCGAGGTGACCATGTGAATATAATTAAACTCTTTGTTTCTTCTACTGGAGCAAATTTGATTTATTTTTAACAAAAAAAGTTTTGAAATAAAAAGCTCTCGCGTCTCCTACATTCTCATCTTAATGATAATCATACTATCTTAAATATATTGATCATAACTCTTGTTGCTTGTTTCCAATATGGCGAAGAGCGTCAAGGTAAGTCTATATAACCAGGATAAGAAACTTATCTCTATTAAAGATGGATCAAATCCTATATTTTTTGAGCTCAAAACTTTTTTCTTCTGAATCTTGGACCTAAATTTGAATTCTCAAATCTTTAAAAATGTACAATTTTAGTTAAAGTGAAACTATTTAAAATTGAATTAATAAAATTATGTTTGAGGCTTAGTGCGACTGACAAATTAAATTTTGTTTACCATGTTTATCTCATCATAAACAAAGAAAAAACATTTTACTCTCCCATTTATAAAAGCCTATATAATTTCTTTTACCAACTGCTTAAAATTGTTAAATCAAAATCAAGGTCTTCCTAATTGTATTCGAGATACTTTTTTTTATAGATATTTTTACAAATCCTCTTTGAACATTATTTTACAATATATCCTACACTACAATTTAAACTGCTTTAGAATCCGCGTGGTGGGTAGGCTGGGGAGCATAGTTGCCACATAGCGGGAGTGTGCGCGTTACTACTCTGCAAGCATACTCGGTTACTGCCAAATCTGACAACGTGCATCGGTTGCTATGACAGCCATCCTTCACGGATTGGTCGAGCATGTGACGAGCCTCCACTCCCCCCACTCTGGCTGCGCTGACTACAATAATAAAGCAGCTTAAAACGCAGTATAACTGAGGGGGGTGTTGGACTAAAGGAATCAAATACATGAATCTTTGAGGGTTTACTCCTATTGAGGTATATGATGACACCCTTACAACCCAAAATTGTCTTTAACTTAAGAGGAGAAAGACATTTCTCTTAGGCAGCATTTGTAGGAATTTTGAAAGCAAATAAGTTACCCAATCATTTTCTTTAATTGTTGAGAAGAGCAGTTCACCAATGAAAAGTGCCAGATGTGAATTGTTTTTAACCACCCTTAACAAATGTTCTCATTTTGAGAATAAATACATATATCCTCCAAACTGTAGGAAATAGGTCTATATTAAGATTCTGGTAGGAAGAATACGATTTGACCGCTACAAAAGTTACTAAAACAATTTAATGTATTCATACGTCAATCATAATGACCTACAACCATTATCAATACTTGCTAAATAATATTAATAATATAGTAAAATGTTAGCATTGTTTAGCACGGTAAAAAAATATGTTTATACTTTCAAAATTGTGTTACAGTACCTAGCAAAGTCCTAATATACACTTATTACAAATACGCGGGTACTTATTTTTACACTGCATCATGACTCATTTGCGTTTTACTTATTTATATTAACTATGTTAATACTGTAGAGGTAAGGAAGATGTAATTTAAGATAAATGTAATCACATTTGCATGGGGGAGAGTGGGAAATCGTGTAAGAAAAACCACAAACAGTAAGCATATTTAATTAATTTAAACATACTCTGGGATTAATTAGAATCCCAAGAGGTGTTAATAGTCCCTCTGAAACTTAGTCAAGAGAACAGATGACCGTTAATAGATAATTTTAATATATTCCTTTTGTAAAGTTTAAGATTTCAACATTATTTAAAGGTGTCACTCTCGCAATAGACTATACTGCAGATGACATTGAGACAGGGGTTCAAATCCAGTTTGACTGTTTGGCTGTACCGAAGGTTTTTTTTCTTAAATGGTTTCCCACTCTCCCTCTCTTCGCAAATGTGGATACAATTCCTTTGAAATTCAAGCTTCCTCATCCCCAACACATTAGGGTAATTAGTATATACATGCATATAGCTCGAATAGGTACTATGGCACGATGGATTAAAAAAAACTCAAGATAAACAAGCTTAGAAAATCAACTAGAGAATTGTGTTACAGCAAATAAATGTTTATGTATTTCTCATTTCAGTAATGGTTTAGAAAATATACACCTGAGCAGTAAAGATGGGATAGTAATTAACTAGATTAACCAATGTTTATGTAAGTGCGTCTGCAATGATGAATCCTCCAATGTAAGGAATGATAAACAGGTAGAAATGTGTCATGAATATCTCAAGTCCATGCAAACTATTCGGGTCCCAGTAACTCAGCGCTAAAAGAACACCTATCAAAGCGCCAATGAAGAAGGAAACCCATTTCCCCCACCACCGCCTCTTCTTCACGTACCCCATCAACAAACCGAGACTTGTACCAGTCACGGCTTGCAGGAATGCAAAGGCCATGGCGGACCGCTATGGAGTGGTTTGTGAAGAATATCAGGAATAATTACCCGGGCAAGAAACATTTTAGAGATTTTTTAAAATTACATTGCTTTTGACTGGAATGTAAAGCTGTGCTGAATAATCGCCACAGCAACTTTAAAACAATAACAATCGTGAATATGTATTATTGCCAAACACTTGATAATTAATAAGTGTGCATTCAAAACATTATAGATACCTAGCTTATTTAACAAATTTAGTTTCTGATTTTTCATATCTGCATCAATGCAAGATGCAATCTGAACTAATTAATGAGTTTGTGGTTTATCAAGAAATAAATACTTGTTAACGAGATATAAAATAATGAAGATATTAAATGTTATTAAATTTTGTAAATGATAGTTAAAATGAGAACCAATATATTTTATGAGTGAATTTTGAGCAGTGATTTCTTAAGTTTTATTTGATTTTAAAAAGAAAAAAATTCAAGACGGGTAATTAAAATTATCCATAGTTTTGCTTGATTTTTATTATAAATTTCAAAAATGAAGCAAGAATATACAAGTTTGTTTATTTGGTACCACAGTGTTTCTTCCATGGTCAACTGTATATCAAGTTACCTACTTCAGTGGCCACACAGTCGTCACAGGCGTCACTCTTGCAATATATTAGACTGCCGGTGGTGGGGAGATCGGGGTTCAAATACTGGTTGGGTGTGTTGAGGATGATTTTTACTAAATGGGTTTCTCTTCTTTCCTCCACACAAATGTGGGTACATTTCCCCTAAATTCAACCTTGCACATCCCTAATGCATTGGTGTAATTAGTATATATGTACTAATAAATGCGTGAAACCTGAATAAGATGAGGTGACAAAAAAAACCATACACACACACATTTATATATCAATCTAACAACTTAGCTCAGTCGGTAGCGTGCCAGTCTACTGAACTAAGGATCCCGGGTTAGATTCTCACCATGGTCGAAAACTTTATCGTTGGTGAAATGTGGGTTTACCCTTTCAGTGATAAATTAACAGCCGGGGACTGGATGTTGTGCCTGTCCTAGTCTTAAGATGGATTATAAGTCATATGAAGCGTTAACAGGCCTTGCCAGCTGGTAGTGGAAAATATATTTTTTATCAAAATTAAAATGGACATAAAAAGAATACACAATTAACATAATTCATAAGACACACTGTAACAATATTGGGACAAATATAATTTCAACAATCAACTATTTTTATAAAATTAAACTACATGGTGGTTTCTTTCACAAGAACTATTATTCCCTAATGTCTAGAACTAATAATCATTTCCAACCTGGCCTCTGGCTGGCTGGGTCAGTTTAGTAAAATATCTCCATCTTCCTCTATCCTTCCAACATTCTTATCCTCTCACTTGCACACTTTATTTTCTCCTGCCATTTCTTTCTTAGCCTTCCTTGCGGGTTTTTTCCCTACATACTTAAATTTTTATAATTCTCTTTGGCAGCTTCTCTCTCTCTCTCTCTCTCCTTAGGCAATAGTCTTGCTTTCTTTATTATCTCATGTACTCCCTCTAAACTCACTCTTTCGTGGATTATTTCATTCCTAATCCTGTTTCTTCTCGTGCCATCTAACACGCTCCTCCCAAACTTAATTCCCATAACCTTCACTTTTCTAGTCCCTCTTACATTCGATGTTCAGAACTAAGCTTTAATAATAATCTTATATAAAATCATTACCATTAAAAAAATTACGAACCTGAATACCAAAATAACTTTCCAGTCACTTTTATTTCAAAACAAGTGCAATCTGTTGTGTTTGAACAAAAGCTAAGACATTTATTTTTGTCTAAGCTTTCTGTTAGTTATATTATCACTATACAATATCTGCTACAATTAGAAGTCCCAACATGTATGTGAATGTGAATAAGTAGAAATATTTGATAAATTCTTGCATTCTCAACAACAATTCTGGATTATAGTAACTTGAGGATACTAAACCAAAGAGAAGAGACAGAATAAGAAATGTACAGCATTTAGTCCTGCATCATCTTTCTAGAAAATAATCAGTCAACAAGCCCATTACTGTACCAAGTACTTCTTGATCAAGGGGGCTCATAATTTCAAATAATTGAGGATGGAAATGTGTTCATGCAGCGTCATAAAAACAATATTTAGTTTACAGTAAATATGAAAAAATATCTTTATCGCCTTAGAATACAGTCATCAATAAAATCTTCTAAATGATAGGCCAATAGCACACATAATTGCCAACAAAAATAATGTTCTATGTAATATAAAATTTAATGTTTGTTGCTATGCTACAAGTGTTCAAAATTTTTATTCATTACTGTGTTAAAAACTATATCATAAT
This sequence comes from Timema douglasi, assembly GCA_901482245.1. NCBI lineage: Eukaryota > Metazoa > Arthropoda > Insecta > Phasmatodea > Timematidae > Timema > Timema douglasi. The sequence continues at coordinate 229,328 of CABEEJ010000108.1, forward strand.
CTCAGTGTTTGGTTGTCCTATTCAAAGACTGCAAAGTATGTCATCCAATGAATTAATGGAAATTATAAGTTCAGAATAAAATTAAACTCAAATCAGGTGTTACATAGTGAATTACTGTAATTAGAAGATAGTCGTATTTTGAATAGTTCTCTTTATTTTATTAATTTTGAAAACTAGTTCTTTGAAATGTTAATATTTTTTATAATTTTGATATTATAAACCTCATATATACCTACCAATAAATTGAATAGGTAATGGATGATGTTTAAAACACAATAGTACTCTCTAAGTAAAAATAAATTAAAATAATTTAATATACTTTACTGACTTACTTTGTCAGGGGATTATCTTAGTTTTGTCTGCAAGGAAAAAGGGGGGGGGGGGGAACAATTGTTGTATCCTGTGCACCTGGTGTTGTCAACATGTCGATCTTGTAGAAATTTTTAGTCGATTGTGTCAGAAAGACACAGTGTCATAAAAATGTAGGTCATTTGAATTTTTATTAATTCACAAATATATCAAGTAGGTCTACCTTTAAATAATATTTGAGTATGAGCAAAGTATCCTTGATTGATAATTTTTTGAGATATTTAATAAGTATACTATGAAATTATTAAAAAAAATTCTATACCAGTAAAGTTGAGTAAGGGTGACTTTAAGGAATAAATATAAAATGTAGAGACCAAAAAGCAAAAGTAAAGTGGAGAAATGATGGGTAATCTCGGGAACTTTTACATGATTATAAGTCGATTGAGGCCCAAAAATGCTGCCTATTCCTGCTGTTAGGGGTGTGCGAGATCACATTTTTTCATTCAATACAAGAACGAGAACAAGACTCAACCATCGAGACGAAATCGATAACGAGAATTTTAATATCCCTTACTTCGAGACAAGAATTAAAAATGTATATACAGTAATTAATTATTTCTAATACTTTCTTAAAGACACTATGCAATATTTAATTTGTTAAATGAATACCTAAGTGAGATATTAAATAAATCAACTAACCAAAATAGCTTAAATAAATACCTATTACATATCAAATAATAATAGCAAACATAAAAATGTGTTGAATATCCCAATGTTTTTTTATATCCAGGAATGAAAGAACAGTTTCCAAAATTTTCGAGATTATAGCATCTCTGTTCAGAAAATCGGGTCGAGAACGGAACTTTTTTTTTGCCGCAAGAATCTCAAAATTTGAGAATTCTGCACACCTGTACCTGCTCTAGACATTCTTCATATGACTCAAATTAAAATATGCCTTTTATAAATATTATTATAACCCTACCTGGCTAGTGATTTTTTTTAAATATATACCGGTATATGAAAAAAAAGAGTATTATGATCAGACAAAATCAGAAAGTAACAATCAAGTTTAGTATCAACATAAATTATGAGTACCATACTATAATTATATTTTATTCCTTGTAACAAGTATGGAATACAGGTTAAGGCAGTTTCAAACACAATTTAAAAATAAAAATGCCAGGTTTTATGAAAAACTAAAGAAATTATAATGTTGAACGTTAAAAGTTAACCACCAATTATACAGCAAGATAAAGGTTAAACATCTACATTTTAATTAATATCTAACTGCTTAGTGAAACAAATAATGATAATATTAATAAAAGTCCAGAGTCTAGTTCAACACACAGATGTCCAAAATATTCAGAAATCAATAACTCTCGCAAGTTTTTTCATTCTATTGAGAAGATGATCTCCATGTTTGATTATTTTCTGATACAAGACCTCCCTGTCATGAACAGCTTGGGGGGAATAGAAAACTTGGTTATCTCTACTCTTTTCATCATTGACATAGAACTTGGTGATAACCACCTTGGCCACACGGTCAATCTTGCACAGTAATCTCCCATCAGCAGCAAATCGACCAACTTCATTCTCGATAAACTCGGTGGTGACGCCAAACGTTTCCCCCATCCTTTGCAAACCAAAAGTGCGGTAAGCTTGAAGCAGTTGATCATATGCTCTTAACCTCATATCTCTTACATACTGGCGATAATGTGGATGCAACAAGGGATCAACACGCATCATCTTCTCGATCAGTGCCAAACTGACAAAAAAATCAGCATAGCGGCATTCGTACAGCGAGGAGAAATACTCGCAATGATCCGGACACTTAAGTTTCAGTGCTTGTGCCATCTCACCATGCTTGCTAAGATTATTTTGCAGCTCATGTCGTGGTAAAGAAATCATACATGCCAGTAAGGCATATTTGACAATATCTTCGAAGCTGGCCAGCTCATAAGATTCATATGTCGGGACAGCTTCAAGCAAAAGACGGGCAGACTTGTCGTACTCGCGGATCGCAAGACTGTACAAACCCTCGTATGCCTTCAGCTTATTTCTAGAGCTCCAATCACCCGCTCCTCCGCTGATTGGCCCTCCCTCGATTAATTCGGTAGCTTTTTCTATTGCTTTTTTCATGCCAAATATATCACAACCATGAAAATAAGAAATGCGGAAAAGTCCAAAAACGGCATAGAGTCGGGATTGGATGGAGAGTGATTTGTCCTGCGACTTAGTCGTAGCAAGTTTCTGTGCATTCTCTTTATCTCCAAGAGAGCAGTAATAGTCAAGCTTTTCTTGCCATTTAGACGTGTAGTCATCTTCATCAGATACTGAGTCACCATCACTTTCTGCATCAAACTTGGCCTGTCGCTCTTTGTTGACCGCTAACATATTGTCTAATAGAGCAAGGTCCATGTTCCAACCTAGATCAGTGCACACAGAGATGTAATAAGGTGCCATATCACCTTCAACAATGCCAGCTAGGAGCTTGTTTTTCATCTCAGCATCATTCTGGTGTTCAGGAAGTCCAAGTGCAAACTTTAATTTGGCTAGTTCCCAATATGAAGGTGTGTTATGGTCAGCATCTGGGTCCATCTTGATGGAAAAAAACTGTGTAGGAAAAGAAACATACATAATTAGAAACGATTGTTATTTTAAATAATTATAAGTAACAGGTGTGGTCAAATTTAATTTTAAATTATACTTATGATGCATTTCAAGTTAGAGTTATAAGACGAATCTAGAAAAAAAACATGATGAAGGGACGTAAACACATTAGTAAATGTTACACCATGTTCAAGTACATTGTTCTGAAAAGGGATAAGTAACTAAAGAGAGGAAATATATTTAAAAAACAAACTGATAGTTACTCGGCACCATATATAAAATACCAAGAAATAAAAATACATCACATTAAGCTGTGTCTCTAGTGGAGCAACATAGAACAACATTTGTGATGCATCATGTTGTACAATATTTTTCATTGGAAAATTACTTAATCAACTACAGTCAATAAAGTGTCTATAAGAACTTAGTACCCTGAAAGAACGTTGTTGCATCATGTTGGTGTTTGCTTTCTAAAAATAAAACTAGATGCAACACTGTGGCTAAACTGAAGAAACAGTTTATATCTTGTGTAAACATGTGAGAAGAATAAGATGTTTTAGTGGAAGCACTGCAGTTTTAGTATTTCATGTCTTTGGGCTCCAAGAACACAGACGTTGTTTTTAATTAGGTACCAATTAATCTTATGCAATAATTCTTTAACCATTTAAATGCCATGTAGATGAATGAATGGCGCAATCTTTCCAACTAAAACACATACCACATACCAGTCTCAACTGAAACAACTGTCCAAATAGAAGAAACATTTGTTTATGCTAATGAATATTCATCTTTGTCACTTCGAATGGATATTTGAAGTAAAAAAACCTTGTGTTTATTGTAAAATCAACATGATACAACACAACATCAACAAATACCAACTTTTCATTTGCAACCATGTTGCGGTTGCCATAAATTGCTCTTATGTTTCTCCAGTGGAGACAAAGCTTTAGGCTGCACTGGATTGTAACTGGGAATCGTCATGTGGTACCGTAAATTAGAATTCCAGGAAATCTAGGCTGTATCCGAATAGGCAAGTACACTTGACTTGATGCAGACTTGATGCATACTTGATAAATTTACACTTTACACGCACTTAAAATCGAAGACTGCAACAGACTTTTTGAATGGCAAACTACCCTTTACACACCCTTGATTCCGCAGTGCTGCTTCCTATCAGTGATCTTAGAAACTATTTTAAACGCCATCTATCAGCAAGGAATGAAAATTAATACAAAATTTTAATATCAATTCCCGCTTCTTTTCACTAGACATTTCCAACACAACACAAAAACACTACAACAAAAGCAGTACCTGTATAGTTGAAATACTTTATCACAGATCACATAACCCTAGCAGACGAAAACTTGCAGTCAACCTTGGTCTCAAGGGCTTGCGAGGGGTGCATCGGCACATTTCGTGAATATTCGGACGGTTCTACACTTGATCACGTGATTGACAATGCAACTATTGAGTGAACGTTAAGGGTCGACGGTGCGTGAAGTAGACTATTCGGATACAGCCTTAGATAAGTAGGCCATTATCAACATTTAGTAATGAATGTTGGGTTCACATTAAGCTGCATTAAGTAGTGATTATTATATTTGACAAGGAAAAGTGATAAAATATTCTAATCCTCTTTACTCCTACCCATAAAAGTCTTAAGCCTACTTATAACTTTGCCACCCAAATTTGGTTGGCTACCTATTTCATTTTCTGAGACCAAGCAAGCATATTTAATGATTTTTTAAAAGATTAAGGCAAACTTTACTGTAATCCACAGCTAAATAAAATATGCCACCAAACAAATTAGTTAGGACCTAAATTATACCAAATATAGGTTAGTTGTTTGTAGTCATTATTGTTTGGGCCTGGATCTGTATATTTTTAGCTCCAATTCCATATTTATTTTAGTGTAAAAATTTCTGTAGATCTATCACAAGGAAATTATATCTTTTAATTTAAATTACCTTATGACTGGGAGCATTAATGGCAGTATATATTGAGAAAAGTTATTCAAAGGTTATAATAAGTTTTGTTTAGACAAATGCTGGGTTGTGAATAAAATTTATTACTAAACAAAAATAAGCTTTATTATATACATAATTTCACCTGAGTTTGTTAATAGAGGTCTTCCATACAAAATAATTTGGCTATTTCAAAATAAAGAGCATATCAATGGTCAAGAGAAGGTGAAGTTTTGATTATAGGTTATCTATTATACTAAGATAATTTTAAACTAAATATTCATAATGCATACAAATACAAAAACTTACATTTCAACCTTTAAATATACCAAATCACTTGGTCAAAATAAATAAGAATACAATATAACAAAACAGTATTTTTATAACCTGTCGACCAAAATTTCAGCAAACTCATCGTCAGTTTAACCAACCTAATTAGTGTCTTATAAGTACTTATGATTTTAGGTATATTTCCTGTTTTGTGTTCAATTTTATGAAAAAAATTCCCAAATTAATAGATAGCTAGCCCAAGATTAGTCAAAACTTTACTATTAAATTTTTATAAAAAAAATATTAGTGCAGTTAACAAAGCATTTTTAACTAAAATATTTAAAAATAAATATTTATCAGCAATACATAACAAAACTTATGATATTTTTTCACAAGCTAATAATCTCATTGACTCGTTAAAAAATATGGCTCTTAAAATATTGTCCCACGTGGGGAGGCTTGTTATTTAGTGTATTTCTCATTAATTATGATCTCAAGTGCATTATTATAAGTTCTAAAAGATGGTGCAGGTATGTCTAGTTATAGTTATTTAATTTTTCTTCATGTCCGTAACTTTTTTAACTCATAAAACCTAATCGAAAATACGTATTTGAAATTGATTTCTTTGCAGCTTTTTATTTGAAAATAAGATGGCTGATTTTTGACGTTTAAGGGTTGCGCATAAAATGTAATGGGAACTTTTATGAAATTGTGTAGTATCATGTGTATACTTGGGTAAGAATGTTTGAAAGTGAAACTAGACACTTGCTTAATGTATTTTCAGGCACTAGAAGAAATCATCCCGAGGGATATACCTCGTGCATTTCAATTATTAAAGGAAATGAATGAAAGTGTTCAGCAAGTAACTCTGTTGGTTGACAACATGCTGGCGCGAGTCAAAAGGGGCGAAGTATCAACAGACAAAGTAATTCAATACATTTGTTTTAAACTCATAGAATGTATTGTATAGCTCTTTAAATAAAACCTCATTTTAATTTCGGAACTACATTTGTTTATATATATCAAATGAACAAAAACAAAGTAACACATTCATTATGAAATTTACTGTTAAACAAGGTACTCAGTTTACACTTTACATTACTGCCACTGTACTAAGAGAGAATGGATGCTTTTTGAAGAAAATTGTTTTTACTCATTTATTCAAGATTTAATTCTATCAGAGCTTGTCAGTAGAGAATGGAAATATGCAACACCGTTTCCTAAAGAAAGAAACCAATGTCCCTTTTCTCCCTTTACTGTCTTTTTAAGTTTTCTCTTTTAGAAAATTTAGTTGTACATTTTACACTCCCGGTTATATAGTTTAATATTATCTAGGTAGGCTAATTATAGTGACCCGCTTCAGTGCCTGAACTGTCAAAGGTGTCACCCTCTTGTTTGATGGGCCAGCTGGTGACCGTGAGCTCAAGGTTCAAATCCTTGTCAGGTCTACCGAAGGTGGTGAGAAATAGAATCTATGCCTTTATTCATCTTCATAAACTAATTTAAAGCGCAATACCGGTACCAGTAAACCTTTATTAGCTCTTCAAATATTTTTTATAGTTTCAAATTATTTATTTGATAAACACATTTTTGACTAATATTTTGCTGAACTTTGATTAATTTTTTTTATTATTATTTCAGGTTTGTAATTTTTTCTATATGGGCCTAGGCCTATGTTAAATATCAATAGCAGTTTTTTTTATTTTTGAGTTTATGTTTGGTATTGTCATCTAGGTTTTCATATTTTGGAATTTCCTTTTGAGTTTTTATGTCAAATCATCTATTTTTCTGACCTCACAACTTTCACAGTATTATGGATTAGTACTGATTATATATATCTTATGTGTAGAATATTTAAGACAAGCTAAATATTCATATCCTTTTCAACTCCTGTCAAGACAATGTTGTGTACAAAATTTGCCAAGTAGATAGGTACATCTTACTTAGCTTAATTCTTGTTGTTTTCCAGGGGCTAAGTTTCCTGGAGGTTAAATACCACATGCTTCTAAGTTATCTCATCAATTTGACATATGTTGTATTGAGAAAATGCTCTGGAGAAAAGATTGAAGACGATCCTGCTATTGGTAAGAATAAGATATTAAAAATAGTGGCCAGTTAGGTCGACAGTCTACAACAAGTCACACCCATTTGTTGGACTCACGCTCATAATATTATTTGTATAGTATATACAAACGCACATGCAAAATGCTTCTGTGGCCATATGGTTTAAGGTGTAACTCTTGTGTTAGACTAGACTACCGATGACCGGGAGATTGGGGTTTAAATCTCGGTCGAGTGTACTGAGTTTTTTTTTACGGAATGGTATTCCACTCCCCTCCATTCAAATGTGGGTACACTTCCTCAAATTCAACCTTCCTCATCCCTAACTCATTAGCTTACCTAATTATAATTAGTACATATATATAGGTCTATAACCTGAATAGGTCATAAGATGTGGTGCTAAAAATAAAAATAGCACACTCAAGCACTTTCGCATGTTGAAATTGTCAGAATTGCTATTGAAAGTAGGTGAACATTTGCCATCTCTTGCGTTTATCTAGCTGTGTTGGATTGTGTTCAGCCAATCAGAAACAAAATAGGTGCATTGTAGGCTACCTAATATATTCATCTAAAGCAATTAGTTATTTATCCGCCTCGGTGGCGTAGTTGGCTAACGTGCTAGTCATGTTGAGCTCGACTGCCGAGGACGGGGAGATTGAGGTTCGAATCTCAGTCGGGTGAACTGGGAGTGGTTTTTCTAAATGGTTTTCCATTCTCCCTCCATGCAAATGTGAGTTCACTTCTTCTAAATTCAACCTTCCCAATTCCTAATCCATTAGCGTAATTAGTACTTAGGCGTATAACCCGAACAAGTAGTAAGACGCGGTGCTAAATAAATTTAAAAAAATTAGTTATTTGGGCAAGGATAAAAGTTTGGGAAAATGTTTAATAAAAGTTATTGCATTTTAAAAGTATAGTAAGAGTAGCATTCTAACACCTTAGCTCAGTTGGTAGCACGTCTGGCTTCTGGGCTAAGAGTCCCGGGCTCAATTTCTGGAATGGCTGAAAAGTTTGTCATTGATGATATGTGGGTTTACCCTTTCACAAAAATGAATTAATGGCTGGGAACTGGGTGTTGTTTTTAGTCTGAATAGATTTTAAGGCATATGAGGCTACGAGGTCTTAGCAAGCCGGTAGTGGAAAATATATAGGCCTAGCTTGAATGAAAAACTGGCCCATGCCACAGGCTGGAAACAATAATGGATATAAAAATAGTAATAGTATTAATTTAATTACTTTTCAATAGCTTATATGAATTTTATTCTATTTAATTTATGTTTGTACACTTCAATAGTCCTACAATGATGAAGTCATATTGGTTGAAATTACAGCACTTCTTGCGATTGTGCTTCCAACAAGAAGGTAGGACTGGTTGTTATACTGGACCTTACAAAACATATTTATGGAAATCTGACATTGATTGTATAGTAAAAATTAGCTAGGGTAAATCACTGTTTGAAAACTACGGTATCTAACAAGTTTTCCTATGTTAACTAGGCCTACAGCTTTGTCTCAAAATGTAGATGAATAGAGGGACATAAGCTGAAAACTTTAACACTCTGGACCCTCTCATTGTCAAGAATTAGACACATTTATGGTTAAATTTTTAGCTGTGACTAAAACAATTTGCATGCATCTTGTTATCGAAACTCTATAATCTCATCTTTTCTATAGATCGCCTGGTAGAAATTCGAACAGTATTGGAAAAGATGCGGCCAATCGACCACAAACTAAAGTATCAAATAGATAAGTTGGTAAAGACTGCAATCACTGGTTCAACAAATTCACAAGATCCCAGCAATTTCCGTGCCAACCCTGCAAATATGATAAGCAAGGTAAACATTTAAGAATTTTTTTTTATCAAACACTGACATTTAGTCCTTAGACATTTATAGTTAAAGAAAAATTCAAACCATGATAATTTTTATGAACTGAAGATTGAGTTTCTCTGTGACATTTAATGTCTGCATATTATATCTTGAAAACTATTCTTTATTAATTTAGTTACAGTAGTAACTTAGTTGTTACTGGCAAAACCATTCATTACATGCTAGAAATAAAATTTTAGGAAAAACATTAACAAAGTTTGTTGTTTATCAGTTAGGTGAAGAGGAAGTAAGTGAAAGCGGCAGTGAGCAGGAAGAACCAACAGGTGCAAAGCAAGACAGGACAGGGGTATATGTTCCTCCAAAGTTGGCAGCTGTGCATTACGGTGAGATTGGTATAAATTATTTGAAAACGTTAATTAATATTTGTAAACAATATTTGATCTATTTCTCATTGTAAATGTGTTTTGTCATCAACTGTTTCCAGGCGGGCTGGATCAGTTTAGTAAAATGCCTCCATCGTCCTCTATCCTTCCACCATTCTTCCTCCTTTAATCGCTTCCATTCTTCTTCTCTCCCTTACACACACTCTGTTATCTGCTCCTCCCATCAACTGTTTCCAGGCGGGCTGGATCAGTTTAGTAAAATGCCTCCATCGTCCTCTATCTTGCTTCCTTCCATTCTTCTCCTCTCCCTTACACACTTTCTGTTATTGTTTCTCATCCTCCTTTGTCGTCTTTTCCATTCTCATAACATGCTCATACCCTCTTAGTCTAGCTTTCTATACTATCCAATGTACTCCCTCTTGTTGTAAGTTTATTCAATTTAAATATTATATTACACAGATGGTGATGAGAATAAGACAGATCGCCAACAGCGTATTTTGGAGCGTGCGAAGAAACGAGCTTTGAACACCTCCATGATTCAGGAGCTTCGAGAGGAGTACCTTGATACACCTATGGAGATAACTCACGAGTCGTCTAAGCGTGCTGTTCTTTCGCACCAGCGCAGAGAAAGGGAAGAGTAAGTAATTTGTCAAGGTTGTTTTAGAATGTGTTTCTATACTTCACTATATGTAATATTAGTATACACTGAGAAAAATAATGTTGGATAATCATAAATAATTTATTTTAAATTAAATACATACTTAGTCAAAATTGGATCGAATCATTAAAGATATTCGTGAAAATGTCGGGATTTGAGATTAAAAAATAAGTAAAACTATGTTATTGTTTTATAAATTTTGAATTTTGATTTGCTTTAGATTCTAATACCATTTATTGGTAAAACTTTAAAACTGAATGTAAGAATGCTATAACTAATAATGCATTTTGGCAACAACAAAAATTAACATATAATTCATCATCATCATGAACAGTCCGATACATTAGCTCAGTCGATAGCGTGTCTGCCTACTGAGCTAAGGGTCCCAGGTTCGATTCTCGGCAAGACCGAAAAATTTATCATTGGTGGAATGTAGGTTTACCTTTTCACGTTGATAAATTAATGACCGGGGACTAGATTTTGTGCCTGTCCTAGGATTAATATGAAGCCATGATAGGCTTAGCATGCCAATAGTGGAAAATATATGGCTTGTATAAAAAACGGACCCTGGACATAAGTTGGAAACACTAGTGGATGTAAAGTAAATTGAATTTAATCAGCTTCCTTTTAAAAATACACAGTTAGCAACTGCATATAGTTTAAAGTTCGTACATTCATTACTGTTTCCAGTCCGTGGCTTGGGTCAATTTTTTATTAGAGCCATATATTTTCCACTACTGGCTAGCTAGGACTGTCATGACTTCATATGCTATTTTTTTTAACTTAAGACTAGCACAGGCACAACATCCAGTCCCCGGTTGTTAATTCATCACTGAGAAAGGATAAACCCACGTTTCACCAATGATAAATTTTTTGGCCATGCTGAGAATCAAACTTGGGACCTTTAGCTCAGTTGATAGACATGCTACCGATTGAGCTAAAGTGTTGAGCATGTTGTTTTAAGTTTGTAGATAATATTATCAGTGTGTCCAGCGGCCTGAAATCCTGGGGAAGTCAGGAAATTTTATAAATTTTCTGGAATTTTTACATATTCGCTAAAAAAATATGCAACTTTTATTTACATACTCAAAATAACATATTTCTTCCAGTTAATACACACTGCAAATAGTGTTTAACAGTTTGTCCCCACAGAGCATACCAATCTCAATTCTTGAAGTCAACTTATGATTTTCTTGTCACCTTTCCACCCCTCGACTCCTCATCTTGACCCAAAGTTTAGTCAAGGCTATGCACATTTGTTAGAATTTGATTATGTTATAAGAAGAATAAACTAAAAAAATACTGTTTCTCACAACAATTTTAAACTGCACTGATGCAAGGCGATCCTTTAATGTCACAACATGATCTCACCAATCCAACTTAAATAACACTCACTACCCAATAGACTAGTGGTTCTCAACCTTTTTAGTGACATACACCCTTTTCACCGCATTTCAAAATGTCACCCCCCCCCCCCCTTCCAAGATTGCCTAACTCAAAAGTCCCATAATGAATAATATACATATAATATTGACACTTTTTTTCAATATTAACACATAAATATATTTTACTTTGATTATGTTTACTTGGGGGAATTAATTCACCCCTGGTTGAGAACCCCTGCAATAGACCATCGCTTTAAATTAAATCCTTTTAACCACATCAAACAGTGACACAATTTCAGAATGTATGTGTGTCTAGAAATATTATTACATCAGGTTGTGATCTTAATAAGATGTTTGTAATATACATATAGTGACTGGAAAAGTTTGAAATGGTCTCTGGAAAACCTGGAAAAGTTGTGAAATTTTAAATATAGTTTGGCTGGACACATTGATTTATACATGGAAGAAGGGGTACAGGAAAGAGGGTTAGTAACAAATAAATACTTTTATCTGTGAGAATTAATGTTTGTATTGCGCCGCTTTTTTTCATCACCCCTTTCTTTCTATTTACTTGTTCATTGCTTGCACCATATAACTTGATTGTGTTAATTTCAGTATGTGTGTTCTTCAGTTCACATTCAGTTAAATTTGTTTGGCAGATACGAGGAGAACTATTTCACACGTCTGCCGCTCACAAAGCAAGACCGCCACAAGTCTCGCAGGATGACCACTCTCGGCACGCTGGGACAAGAGTTGACCCAATTCGGTGACCTCCGAGCACTGGAAGGAGGGGCGGGGCCTTCAGCTTCCAAAAAGAGGAAAGTTTTCAAAGGGAAAGGAAAGAAAAGTAAGTTTTTTTCGTTGTTTTTTTGCCAATTTGTGATGTTTTTAAATTGAATATAACTCTTCAAGGAAAATGTCTTTTGGCACTTTGAGGTATTTTGCTATATGTATAAATACATAATACCTACAAACAAAATACCTCAAAAAGTAAACAGGGGTTTTCCTAAAAAAGATATGCTATACATTCGCATTTCCTGTGTTTGATCTTTGTTATTTTTTAATTTTATTTTACATGTTCCTATCATTATTTACCAATTTCCATTTTCCTCCTTTTTGGTTTCCTTTTTTAGGAAGTTGTTTTGTACTATTTCCCGATGCGTTACGATATAAGGAAACATTGGTCAGGAGAATTGGTGGTAGCGATCAATTTTCTTGAAGAGTCAGCCATTACCTCTTTGTTCAATAGCAGCAATGTAAAGTGTGAACTGTGTTCTTCTTTTCATTCTAAAAGCTTTATTATTTTGGTTCCCTTTTATATGTTTTATGTTCATCTTTCCTCTATCTTTTTCCAAATACGTATTTTAAAGAGGAGAGGAAGTTGAAACTTGTTAAAATTCTCGGATGTGTTATAGTCTTACCCTTAAAACCCAAACTATTTTTTTTTATTCCTTTGTCTTGTGCTTTGGCCTGTAATGAAGTCTTAATTCAGATGTCTTAAGTTTATAATGAAATTTTGCTTTACAACATGTTTCAATACCAAAGTACACCTTCCTTTTTATAATGATAATGATAAAATACCTAATACATTTTAAAGTAAAAAATATATATTTTCATTTAATTTTAATTCCATATTTTAATTAAACTAATCTAAACAAAGCCATGAGAGAAGGAAAGAGAAATATAATACAATTTTAGTGGTAAACCAAACAAAGTTGTGACAGAGGGAATGAAAAGATATTAACAAAACTTTATAGTGGAAAGTTAAACAAAGCCATGACAGAGAAAGAATAAGTGTCCCGTAACATTACATCAAAATATCTACTAAATTGTTTATAAGGTTTTCTATTAGAAAGGTATGCAGTACAAGCATGGACGCAATGTAAGAGATGCTAGGAAAGGGGAGTATGTTCAAATATTCTTTGTTAATTATTCTACATCAGAAATAATATACAGTTATGCTTAATTTTATAACTTAATGTTCTCAAATCACTTTGAATTAATTTATTTCCTAAGCTGATAGTTCAATTCAGCATTCAATTCATTTACTTTAGATATTTTTTCATACAGATATTAGTTTGTAATGTACAAAACTGTTCATAATGGCAGTAACTGAACATAAATTGAGTATTTTAGCTGTCAATATTTTCATTGGCAATGCTTCGGAATTGTCGGAGTATGAACTAAAGTTGAAGCAGATTATTTTTTTCTAAGCCAAGTCAAAGTTTCGGAGCTCTGCACACTCCTATTAAGACTCTATGGTGTTTTGCGTACCTCCTAAGATGATTCGTGTGCCCCTAGGGGTATGTGTACTCAAGTTTGGGAATCACTGCTCTATTCTAAATAACTTATTTATTTTTAGGAGTAGCTGTGTAAAATCTGGATTATGTTCCCTTTTCACTTTATTTCCATCTTGTGTTTATTCTTTTAATTTGCCCCTTTCACCCTGACTCTTCTTCCATGTATACTCATCATCTGTTTCCAGCCTGTGACTGGGTCATTTTAGTAAAATGCCTCCATCTTACTCCACCATTCTTCCTTAATTGCTCTCTTTCACTTGAACTTTTTCTGTTATCTGCTCCTTTAATCCCTTTCTTGGCCTCCTTTGTACTGTTTTTCCACATACTTTATTTCCTTTATTTTCTTTGACAGCCTCTCCTTCTCCATCCTCATTACATGACCATACCCTCTCATTCTTGCTTCCTCTACTATCTCATGTACTCCCTGTGCCCTACTTTTTCCAGATAACTTCATCCCTAATCTTGTTTCTCCTCGTGACATGTATAATATATTTACTTAAAGAAACAAGACTGATTTTGACAATCTTGTGTTTCAGGTTTCAAAAAACGAAAGTTCCACTGAGTCGTTTTGTTTGGTGGCCTTTGAACAACTGTGCAGCCCAATTCTGGAAACTTGGGTGAAAATGAGTAGTAGTAGTAAATGGTCTCTATTATTTAAAAAAGGGGACCATTGTGTCAGGATTGCCAGAAAATTAAAATGTGTTTCAATGTATTTAGAGGTGGGAATGTGCTAATCCTTGAACCTAAAAAAAAAAAAAACTATTCACAAGGCCATACATTTCGGCTAAGTAAATTTGTATTCACTGAAGTTAATATTAACTTTTAAAAACTACTAATCTTGACTTGACCAAATCTACCTTATTAGTGTTACTTTTTTTTTTTAATACTTGTACCATTACCATGTGTTTTCCCGTATCATGTTTTTGAATTGCTATATATTTACTTTAAGTGATTTTTTTTTTTTTCGGGCTAATATTTTACTTTTAAATTTTCTAAAGTTTGACAGTTAATTCATACCCGTGACAAAGATTTGAAATAAAGCCTTCTCATCTCTAAATTATATCAAAATTTTGTGTCCAAATTTATGACAAATATTCAAATAAATTTGGCCTAAGTCTACCGGGTAGTTTTTTTAAAATTATTATTAACATTTGTTAGTAATTCTGGAAATCCTAGATGTGTAAAATACTTCTCAAAATGTTAAAAAGTTGCCTTGTCTTGCGGGAGCTATTAATTAAATGTGTTGTCATTCTTCGAAAAAAATAATCGATGACTAAAAAATTACATGTCTATGTATGGTATGAATATATTATATTATATACACATAGGTAATGTTGTCCTGTGCAATCACTCAAGCTTGGGTTAGTTAAAAAAGTATTGTTCCAATTGTTGAAATATACATTTATATATTATATATAGTCCCAAGGTGTGGGACGGCAATAGTTACTGTACACTTGGAAAGGAAATATTTTTGATAACTAGTAGATTTCATCATTGTACAGTGGTTGTTAAACAGCTGATTGTTAGCTTTTGTTATCATGTTATAAAAAATACAATCACAGTTTTTATGTTTGAAGTAATAATGATTTGTGGTGTTCCACTGAAGTTGTGTTTTTAATTTTTGTTTCCCGGTTGTTATTTGATATTGTTATATATTATCAAGGTATTTTGTAGAGGTGTGCCTATGCATGTATTGATAATCAGAAACGACCAATTGTTGCTTTATCTGCATTGAAATCATTTTTTTTTTTTTTAGAAGTTCATCGTGTGCTTATAATGCCACTTTGAGCTATCTGCATCTTACTCATTTAAACAATAATTCCAATTGTAAGGGTGTGCGAACTTTGACATATTGACTTGGCTTCGAAATAAATGTCAGTTTCGACTTTGTTTTGAAAATAGTTCCTGCTTTGACTATTATGAATCTTTGCCATTAAAAATATTGACCGCTAAAATACTCCAAATATTGTCATTTAATTCCATTCTCAGCTGTTGTATACATTACAAATCAATATTCAAATGGGGGAAAAAAACGGAAGTAATTGATTTGTAAGTTGTGATTTATAACTTATTTTATCATATTAAAACAAATTATTACTAACAATTGTGCAATAAAACCATTACAAATAATTAGCTAAAATATAACATTTTTTCACTTATAAAACTAGCAAAAAAATATTTGAATTTTGATTCGGCTTCAAGAATATGTCATGCTTCAAATGGACTTTGCACACCCCTATCCAATCTTATTGATTCATCAGGGTAAAAAAAAACTCCTATTTATACTTGCACACACAATTAACCTTTAAATGTGGCCTAATAAATACTTAAAAAATACCCCTTAAGAGTACTCTTTTTTAAGGTGTATTATCTAATAATGTTGTAGGATTGTGTAGTGTTAATTTTTTTATTAGTGTCTCACTAGTTTAACCTCTCTTTTCCTCCACTGCAACTAACTACATTTCCAGGCTATCCACATTTAATTGCTCTAATTAAGTGGGAAAGGAAAACGGGAAACCATTTAGGAAACATCCCCCTTTATTATGGGATTCAAACCCAGACCACCTCACCACCAGAAAATCAGACAAATGAGCTTGACATTTAATCCCCTTGCCCACTGATGGAGTTTTTTTCATACCCTACAAAAAATGCTACTTTCTAGTCTTCAATTAGTATTCAAATATAATTGGAAATCAATGGTTAAGTTAATTGAAACATACATAAACAATTTTCACAATTGGTCTCGGTATTTGTATTCTTGTTTTCTAAGTACACCTCTACTAGTTTATGTTTTGCCATGTTTATAATTGGACAGAAAGAAAGATTGGAAAGTATTAATTAATGACTATATTAATTGGTGATATTGTTCTGAATATAGATTGCCCCCCTGGTTTAAATGCTTTCAGCCAATCTTGTAATACCACTTAAAAACCTATTAGGGGTTTTTAGGTTGTATAAAAAATTCACTAACCTTGTCTTTGCTTTGAAAAAACTTTTTTGTCTTCAACTGTTACGAAGCTTTGAAATAAAAATATTGACAACTAAAATACACATTAATGTTAATTCTTTTACTCGTCTTGTACTGTTATATATAAGTATGGCTTCTTCAAATCCAAGCTATTTGAGATTCGAGAAAATATCAATTTTGTGACTCAAATACCTACATCTATGTGTGTTCAAAAACAAGTCATATGCCATCAACTTTTATAATATACTTCAAAGGTGACATTATTGTCACATTTTTTCCCCCCAATAGATAAAGAGAGATTAAAACTTATATAAAAACCATTACAAGAGTTGCAACAAACGCTTGAAATTAATTTGATAGTAAAATCTCGGCACAACAGTCTTTATCTGAATATGACCCATCTGTTCCTCACCATTGGATGTTTATTTATACAAGAGGAATGGTAACTCCTTGACCTTGTTTTGCAGCTGTAAATAAACATATAATAATTGAATTTAAAGTTGTTCAGTAAGTTGAGTTGAGATGTTTTTTTCAATTGAGTAATGGTTGTATATTTTAAATGTGTTATATTTTACTTTTTTGACATAATTTAAAAAAATGAAACTACTACTGCATATATTTTGGTTAGGCCCAGTTATTTTTCTGATGAAAGAAAGTCAGCTGGTAAAAATATTTCTCGGCTCTTAGCTGAAAAATTAAAATTTCTGAGTGGTGAAACTGGACTTCCAAAGCTAAGAATTTGTGTCAAGCCTGCTATAAAGAACACAAAACTGTTTAATATGGGAGATATAAAACTGGCCCTAACATACTTAAATGTTAATGTTTCTGTTCTTAACAATATTTTGGTGTCATTAAATTTCAAAGATTATTTATCTGTTTAAAATTTGTTGGCCAGTGTTTTTAGGGTAATCTTGTATTCAGTATAATCGGGTATTTGTTAAATCGATTAATTTGTTAGGTTAGTGATTGCATCATATATGTCCTGTTTACTACCTCAACAAAATATCACAATTTTTATAGACTAAATATTTACAGTATATTAAAAAAAATACTAGTATCTGTTTACGCACGTAATTTTAAACTTTGTATTTCATAATGTACTGTGTGTGTTAGAATTAGCTAATGTTTTGTGTTTAGGTGCATAATGTTTGTAAAAATAAAATCATGTTGAATTATATTTAAAATAAAATAGTAATTTTAAGGTTAACAACTCTGTGGTGCTGAAACACGCGACTTTTTGGGCATTATTACGTGATAGGTAAACTGTTGAATAAGATACAAATTCCGCGGGAGGGGGGGGTGCAAGCAATTGTGATAAGTAAATAGGTAAATACCGTAGTGACCTACATTTCCTACACAGGTTTAAACGTAATGCCTACTGCAAACCAGACTGTATGTCAACTGTGATCTATCTACTTTCAATATTATTGATGACAACCAAGATTCCTATAAATATCCTAACACAAAACTAATCTAGTTCCCAAAGTTAAAACGTATGTGGTTTGTTGAAAATATATATCCTATTTGCATAAGTTTTTTTAGTTTTTTTTTAGATGTTAGCTATTGCTCAAAATGTTATTTGTGGGATTGTATCGTGATTGTGTTATGAGCATATACTGTTTGTTTTTTTAATTCCTTATTTGGTAATGTGCTAGTATGTTATGATACATGATAATTATTAATTTTTAAGCATTCTCCTCAAGGCAAGGCATCTTAGGTGATTAGAAAATTCAACTGCAACTAGTGGTAATAATGATAACAGTGACTTTAATCAACAAACATAAAACAAACTTCCTACATTGTGTGTCCTGAAGCAAATAAGTTTTACCTATCAATCTGTTTGTGACTCGTACTCAAATCTAAGGCAGCCTAAAATACAGGGTACTTTCTTATTACAAGGTCATATGCTGGACAGTTATCTTGAAATCAAAATGTGGTCTTTGCTGTTGATAGTTTGTTCATTAGTATATTTTAATGTCATCTAAATCGGTGGTATTCAACCTGGGAAAGGTGAATAATCAGGTACAGATTTGGGGTCAGTCACAAGAGACCAGGACGTAAGGACGTGTGATCTTGGGAGTTAACTTTTTATTTCTCTTTTCCCCTATGCAGTTTTTATCTGGGTGGTAAGTTGTCTAAATAATAGGCACTAATATATTTGTTATTTAATAGCTTCATTTTACATTTTGATACATTATTTCGGATTGAGTTTAGGGTATTTCATTTATTTTAGATGTTGATTATAGAATATGGATAACTTGCATTGGACAATCTCTGTGGTCAGAGTTCTTGGCTACAGATCTGAAGTTCTCGGGTTTGATCCTGGGCACTTGCAGAATTTTTCTGTGAAGCAGTGGGTCTGTAACGAGGTCAGACTCAGCCTCGTGAGGACAAATGAGGAGCTACTTGAATAAAGAAGTAGCAACTCTAATTAGAAAAATGAGATTAACAGCCGGAGGGCTTATGCTGACTACATGACACCCTTTTCCCACTTGTGTACAAATGTTAGTACTACCACCACTAAGTGCATCGGCTGCTCTGTCGTTATAGCTCGCTTGCAGGCTCACGCCATGGAGTTTTTTTTTAAAATATAATTTGC
This sequence comes from Timema douglasi, assembly GCA_901482245.1. Classification (NCBI taxonomy): domain Eukaryota; kingdom Metazoa; phylum Arthropoda; class Insecta; order Phasmatodea; family Timematidae; genus Timema; species Timema douglasi. Next base: position 248,664 of record CABEEJ010000108.1, read on the forward strand.
ATTGTTCGTCACCCTTAGGGGTATGTGAACGAAAAAGGTTTAATACCATTGATCTAAAATCTAAATCATAAAATAAAAATTAGATTGATTTGTCCAAGAAGAAAAGATGAAATTAGTAGACAACCTTTTGTATTTCAGATAGTGATTAAATTGTTGTCCAAACATTAATTTTTGTGAAGTATTGATTTAAAATCATCACTCAAAGATTTTTGCAGAGACGTTTACGGTACTTTTTTACCCCCACCATTATGTGGCTAAATAGAAAACAATGTAACATAGTTGAGTGGTTAATAGAATACTGTGTACTCGTTACATAGGCTGTCATGATCTTGTAATTAATTAATTTATGGTGAATCATTGATGGATTTCATGGCATAATTTGATTTACTAAATGTCTGTAGTAAACAGTTATTGAATTTTACAATCAATTCACACCCTTAGCAGCATGTGGAGCATATAGAAAAAATGTATTACGATGGTTATTCCAACAAATTAATTTTACTCTTTTATTGCCATATGAAGCGAGTGTCATTAATTATGTAGATGTTCAACTACACTTCTTTATGCATAGGAAGTATGCAATATGTCAAAATGCACAAATGTTTGGGAGTTGATCTTCATCACAAAATAATATGTATTTTATGGGTATGTGAAGCTTCGAAACAAACATCAGCTTTGACTTTGCTTGGAAAAAGATTCTGGCCTCGATAATTACAAATCTTTTTTTAATAAAAATACTCTATTTTTAATCATTGCCTTTCTAAGCTGCTATGTACATTATATATTAATACTAACACGAACAAATTTGAAGAAATTCAATGTTATAGTTATTTATTTATCAGATTAGAATGAAATTTGACACAAACAATCTTGTATTAAAACATTTTAACAACTAATTTTAGTGTATAAAGTTATATAAATAACCACACTATATTATATTTGAGCATAAAACCGCCAACAAAAGATACTCGAAATTGCAACTTCCCCCTGACGGATATTTCATATAGTCGATTCAAGCTTTCTTTGAATTGAAAAGGTGGATTTCACCCCTAATGTAATGTTTCAATAAATTCTCCTTGTAGGTATTAAATGTAGCTTGAAAATGATTCCTGAACACAATGATTGAACCTGTGACATTTTTTCTCAGTGTATCAATGCTCTACCCCTGAAATATCGAGTTTCCTAAGGTTCGACTATCACAATTATTATTTTTATCACCGGGTCTTACTAACTACGCGGGCTGTACACTTGTGTACTAATTATGCCAATGGGCTATAGATCAGGAAGGTTGAATTTAGAGAATGTGTACCCGCATTTGTGTGGAGAGAGAGTGGGAAAACCTCGAGAACACTCGACTGGGATCAAACGATCTCCCCATCATCTGCAGCCTAGTCTATTACAAGAGTAGCGCCTTAGACCATGCAACCACTGTAGTGGTTTTCACTTATTTTTTAGGCATTGGCAATAGTTGTGTGAGAACATCGGCTCCTTAATATATTTTAGAGATACGGTCATTATTGACTTGGGGGTTAATTTTTGTATTGCTCTTTGTACAACTAATTAGTAGTAGATTTTTGTGTGTACATAATTGGGTGGAATAATCTGGTTATGACATACCACTGCCCAATTATCTCCTACTGAAATTAATAGCAGTTCAAGTGATCATACTTTTAACTATCAGGAAGTGAAAATGCCAAAGATTCTAACTTTTATTCATAATTTATCAGTGGCCTTGCCGGTTTGAGTCCTGATGGTGATTCAATCATTCACTTCTACGCTTGTTTATTTCCCTCGGCATATCCTCATTCATAGCTATTAATTCTTAATTTAATGTACTATTGAAAACTGTTTCCAAACAAAAGTTAGGTTACATTAACAGGGTGTCCAGTGACCTGGGAAAGTTGGGGAATTCCATAAAGTTTATGGAATTTTCCCAAATTCGATTTAAAAAATACATAACTTTTATTTACAATAGTCATTTTTTTTTTATTAATATATCTGTATGATCTCACTGAAATCTAACTAGGATCATATTACCCCATAGCCTTTTTCTTTAGGCTGATACCCTTTAGCCCCTTCATAGTGACGCAATTTTAATAAAATGAGGTTTATAATTTATAGTAAGTGGAAAAGTCAGGGAATTTTAAAATCTAGTTTGGCTAGTCACCCTGATTAATTACCATGTGGTTATTTAGCTATGTTAAAAATTACTCAATTTGATATATTTTCTTCATAGGAACCCATCTGAAATTATTTTTTATATTTCTATGAGAAAGGAAACTGGATTTATTCTCAGGAGTATGAAAAAAAAAGCACTATAATTTCTAGTGCAGTTGATTTAAAGCTGTAGTCAATAGGAGGGAAATAAACATTTGCATGAAATCTTTCCTTCCATGCCATTTTTCTTCATTACATTTGGTGACATTGTTAGTAACCCAAATTTAAAAATAATCTTTCGATTATTTATATATATATATATATATTTTTTTAAGTACATTAGTATACATGGGATTTAAACTTCAACATCTAGAGTAACTGTGTTGCAAATGATAAATTTTTCTATAATTTATAATATGCTGCCATTTTTCATGAGTCCGTCCCTTCCTTGTATCACATTGTTATCCATTGGTGGTTCACCCTGAGACTCTTTATTAATTATAATTGTGAAAACCATTTTAAGCATCATCAACCTGTAACTCATATCACTACAATATTCATCAAACATAAAAAAAATATTTGTAGTATCTTTGCATTTTTATTTGACCTAAAATTCCTCCTTGTATTCGACCTTTTTTTTGGGGGGAATGTCAAAGGCATAATTGTTGTTGATTGAACTGTTTTTGTTTTACATAAAATATGTTTTAAAATGTAGCCAAGCCTATATTTACAATTTACATACATTGGATGAATGAGCAATTACTTTTAGTTACTTATTTGGTGTATTTAACATGCACTTTTTTAGCCAATTTATCTGGACACATGACTTAAGAACTAACTTAATTTCAGGACAGACACAACAACCAATGTCGTAGTCTCTCAACATTAGAAGGAAGCCTCAATTTCACCAAACATTAATTTTTGGCCAAGCCAAGAATCACTCTGAGCCCTTGTTTAGGTTGATACTTATTTACATATATTGTGGATATGGAGAGAGGGTGGAGGGCATTTATTTATATTTATGCTAAAATATCTTTAAAATAAGTTAAACCTTTGATAAATCTAACAGAATAATAACAAATAGTACTACTAAATATTTAATAATCATGGGATGTTCATATAGTGTTCACACTATGCTATATAGATGATTATGTATTAAAAAAAACAGCTCCAATTAGGATTTGTGATTGATTTTTAAATTTGTCAGGTCATTATTACCTTTAAAAAAACACTAAAGCTATAAAATTACCAAAAATTGGATAAACTTAAAGAGTAATTACTTTTGATCTTTCTCAACTTAACCAGCTGGGCTTCTGGCCTCACTCTTTATTGCGTCATTCATTTATTTTAGGGTCTGCTCGGCCCTCGTGTTTATCCAGGCGAGTATTTGTGTAATTTTCTTTTATCTTCAATGTATAATTGTACATAATTTTTTGTTAAAATTTATTATTAGGTATTTTTTTTCTCAATATTTTGTTCTACATTTCATAAATGGTTTTTCTTGAGAAATAATGCATTTGTCACCGGTGTTAAATTCATTTTAATCCTATGAGGATATTGACGCTTGTTTTATTTGCCAAGAGAAGCAATTTGTATCTTGGTGTACTGTAGTAGAATGACGAGTCATGCAACAGTGGAAAGGGAGTGCTGTTGTGTCAAGTAATATTTTGAAGCGTAGTTTTTCATTCCAGTATTTTAACGAAAAAAAGAAAATTTTATGAAAGTGTTGAATGGGTACCGCGGGGGCGGTTTGGTGGAAAATTATATTATTGGGTTACCTTACTATTTACTAACAATAGTGGCCTATGGAATTAATCAGTATCAGGTGATGAAATTAATAATATATTTTTAATTTAACGATTAACTAATCCAAGTTTACAAACTTTTTTTTCCATGACTATTCTGTGTTGCGCCCTAAATACTTCAACTGTATAAAAAAAAATCCAAGGAAAGAGCAGTGAGAGCTTTCAACTAAACTAGGAGCCATCAGTCTATAACTTCATTGCTTTCCTTTGTCCAGTCTTGACCACAGACCACTGATCTTTATAATAAGATTGTAACATGCATATTTATCGACTTTAAATAAGCATTTAATATGGAACTTCTTTGCTTTTTATTCAATGAAATTGGCTTAACCTAGCTCCCCTACTTCACAGCTCATTTGAAAAACAATATTCGTTAACTACACACCTCGGTGGTGTAGTTGGCTAATGCGCTAATCGTATTGAGCTTGACTGCTGAGGATAAGGAGATCGAGGTTCGAATCTCGGTCGGGTGAACTGTTTTTTTTTTCCCTAAATGGTTTTCCACTCTCCCTCCACGGAAATGCCTCCTCTAATTCAACCTTCACAATTCCTAATCCATTAGCGTAATTACAGTAGTACCATGGCTTCTTTGGTACTGACTGACAGCTCACTGCTGACTTCTGACAGTCAACATTTAAGTACAATACCCGTATAACCCGAACGGGTAGTAAGATGCGGTGCTAAAAAAAAAATCGTTAAACTATATATTTTGATATATAAAATTAATCTGATTTTAGCTGTGCCCACATCATTAAATCAAATTTGATTTGGGTTTGATTTTATTTTTGTTGGGTAGGCTATATTATGGTAGTCCTACTTCATGAGATGTATCAACCAATGAGCATGCTAGAAGAGGATCAAGTCAATTAAAGGCACATTCACAGCAGAATCGACATATATTTTGTCCATGTGTGGCAATTCCTTGTAGGAGTAGTAACAAGGCCATAGTCGGGTCAAAATTTGCATGTGAGTGTAGGATACTTTTGGGACACAGAGCCCCCAAATGCCATAGGCAAAGAAAATATTTCAAAAATTAAATGCCTCTATAAGCTGTCTGGAGTTGATTTTTACAGTAATAAGGGCCAGGATATCAATGCTATATTTGATTAATATTTAAAAACTTAGCCTATACATAGGCCTAGGGCACAGACAAGGATTTATTTCCTTATATGTAGCCTGATTCTGGGTAGAAGTTGCACTGCGCCTGAAAATATTTGATACCCCTGGAATAAGCCGCAAACGGATAGTTCTATTCATATTCACTCAAACTTCCTGTGTCAATATTAATCAACACTCACAAACAATATTTTTTAATGTACCGCACTTAAAACTTAAGAATACTGACAATAATAGCTCTCATAAGGAGAAGTAGATCTAAAATAATAAATAGCAGCGTTTCTAATTTATTCTTCTCGTAGCTTTTTTTTAAGCAAGAAAAAAAACTATTATACTGCTTTTTTGGTGTGTTTTCCTTGATGTAAAGTAATATAATGGTTACGTATGTAGGCCTAAATTTAAATAGACATTGGGTGCTCTTCTATAGGACATACAATTTTAGTTTTTGTTTAAATTGTGAAGCATTATTTCTATTTAAAGATTAAAGTGTTTAAGAAATAAGTTTTCAATCATATAAATCTTTAATCAGATTTTGGAAGCTCAGTTTACTTTTAGCATAAATTTCTTTAATAATTTGAAAATACGATATTTTTATTATTTTATTTCAAGAAATTGAACAATAGAAAGTCTACAAGAAGTTTGAATCTATTGGAAGGTTTGGTCATTTTGATCACTTTTGCGGGAATATTTATATTATTAGGTGGCAGCACTGAGTTTATGTCATTTCATTTGCCACTTTATAAACAAACTAATCCATAGAAAACGCAATACTAATGTTAGCTGTGTTATAAACGTTGTTGAGTAAATTAGTTCTATTTACTTGCCAATCTAATGTGTGCAAATATATTTGGAAATATACAAGTTTATGGGGTTTACATATTTTCCTTCCAAATCATTGATATTAATAAAATTCTGGCATCACTATGAGAATGAAATTGCAATTATATTATTATTTTTTTGTTAACAGATATTAATCTAATGGAATTAAATAATGATTGCATCCAATTCTTCAGCAAAAAATGGGATTAAATTTCAACTACCTCACAAAATTTGTTGGCGCTGTTTTCCTGTTAATTCTTTATTGTGAGGTTATAATTTATTATTTGGTTTTGCTTCAGGTACAGTAACTAACTTTCTGTTTTATATCAATTAGGCCTATAAACTAATATACCGTGATAGGCTTTATACTATTTTTATATCGACATATATTTGCTTATATAGTTGTATGTTATCCATATTTTAAAGCCTATTAGTGAAACTGTTCATTTCAAGAATTCTGGCAAATTTCTGCCTATTCCGTGAACTGGCCTCTTTGACCATTTGATGACCTGGAAAAAATTGCATGAACTCTGTCCCTTTTCACGAACTGGAAATTTTCGTCCTATCTATTAAAAGCTTAGCTGAAATAAGTTTTAAGATATTAAAGGTTTAAAGAATTATTAACTAACCCAACCTTGCCTTCCATTCTAAAACTATTTAAGGTTTGGACCAACCCGGTTCTTCGCTTGTTCATTTCATGGACTGGGCTAACATTCGTTCAGTTTTTTTTATCACAGTCTTCAAATATTGTCCCATCCAAGAAACCAATATTTGTAATAGTGACATGTCAAGAACAAATGTGTATTATGTTGAATAAAAATGCTGTTTGGAAATGTTTATTGTTAAAAACTCTTCCTTACCCTTCATAAGGGTATGCGGCTCCATAAATGAGATATTTAGATTTAAGCTTTAAAAGATAGGGTGCACAGTGCAATGTTGTTTGGTTGTCCTAGTGCTGGTGGCCTCAATTAGACCCTGGGAAGGCAGACAATACCATACACTTCAACCATGATGTCCAACCAGTTAGAGCTTTGCTACTAGCCGACACCCATTTATTAGGGTCTCGGAATGGGCATTGGTTCGATAAATTAAGACGGTAGGATATATTATGTTTCTAGACTCACACTATTTTAATGATTTTTGTAATACATTTATTACTACAATAACCCGCCTTGGTCACATAGTTATTTAACACGCTAGTTTTGTGTTGAGCTAAACTGCCAAGGACGGGGAGATAGAGGTTTGAATCTCACTCGGGTGAATTTGGAATTTTTTCCTAAATGGTTTTACACTCTCCCTCCACGCAAATGTGGGTTCACTTAATCTATATTCAACCTTCCCAAATTCTAACCCATTAAAGTAATTAGTACATAAGCGTATAACCCGAATGGGATGTAAGACGTGGTGCTAAGCATTACTATTACTACAGTAAACTTTAATTTTTAACCCTGTCCACGGTAGGAAGGAACGTCTGAAAGGTCCTTGTTCCTACCAAAATCTTGCTATATACTAGAATTCCGACAAAGAAAAGAGCCTTTTAGTTTTGTATAGGTTGTACTTTGTACCCATTGCCACATATGCAGCAAAAAGAAACATGAACATTGAACGTAAGAGAGGCTATGAAAGTGGAGGCCATAAGAATGAAGTTTGTGAGGAGCATTTTAGATGTCAGGAGGAGAAACAAGATTAGGAATGAAGTTATCCGGGAAAGAGTGGGGGTACAGGGAGTACATGAGATAGTAGAGGACGCAAGACTGAGATGGTATGGGCATTTAATGAGAATGGAAAAAGAGAGGATGCAAAAGAAAATGTATGGAATGAAGTATGTAGGAAAAAGACAGCAAAGGAGGCCAAGAAAAAGATAAGAGGAGCAGATAACAGAAAGTGTTAAAGTGAGATGAGAAGAATGGTAGAAATCAAAGGAGGAAGAATGGTAGAAGATGGGGCATTTAACTAAACTGACCCGGCCGTAGGCTGGAAACGTGATGATGATGATGATGATGATTATGATGATGATGATTATTGAAAGAAAATCTAAGGTAGTGCAAGATAATGAAAGAAAGTGTTATATGTCCTCACTGGACTAATTTGGGTAACGTGACAAACAAGGTAAAATATAAATGGAAAAATAAATAGTTTAACAATTAACAAATTTATTGAAACGGAAATAATAATTAGGTTTACAATAATGTTACAAGATTACAAGTATGAAGCTTGTTTCAAACTAGTAGGACTTTGTGAAATTTGATTGTCTTGCTATAGCTACAAGGACTGAGCTGGAGCCAGGCTACAGGTAGGTGTTTTATAAAGGAGAAAACAATTAAGTAGTTATTAACAATTGGTATTGGACAAGATATACATATAGGATTTAATCAGTTAGCTTGACTGGGTCTTAAGGCAAAATCCTTAAAACGCTTTGGATAATGAAAACAATAAAAAGATCTGTAGATAACCGTGGTTGATGGCTAGCAAACAGGTGTCGATTAACAGGTACTATGGCTGGTCCCTTTTCCTATCGGTACTGCCAGAGCATTCAATAGTACAAACAATACTAATAGGAATTACACTAAAGGCAACACTAAAAACAACAGGAGCCAAAAAACAGGCAAAGACAAAAGGGTATTATTTGCGCAGACCCCATATGGTACAAGCGGAGTTCCGCGGTTTGCTCACCCAAGCTAATACCGCACGTGAAGCGTGACTACTTGAACAACCCAAAACATAGAACTCTATTAACCCAACTGGGACTTGGAAACAAGACAGACAGCCTGATTGTAGCCATACAATATTTAAACAAATGCACATGACGTCCACGGCGTCATGAGAAACATTGACTCAGAATAAATAAATGGATTTTGTGGAAGTTCGTAAGTCTATGACTAAGATCTTACAACATTTGAGGCCAAAGGCTCATAATTTTAAGGCTGTATCATAAGGATACAGAGAAGCACAGTTGCTAGGACTGAAATACCAATTATTCGAGTTTCGCTAAATACTAGTCATAATGACACTTATCCTTCATACAGGAGGATACAAAATTTAATCAATTAAATTAACCTTTTAATTCTGAAATCAACAAGACTGGAAATTGTTTTAACTGTCACTTCGACATAATATAAAACTTTCTAACAAATGAAAGTCGCCTTCGACTATAAAAACAGAACAAAGAGAATATCAAACATGTCAAGGTAGACATTGTCTAGCTTTTTACAAAAAACTATACTCTATGTCAGACGGACTTAATGATGTTGCCAGGATACTTAAGTATTTGAAGAATATCATCCTGGCTGGCGCGGTGGTGGATCCTACGGCTGAGACTCCATTGTCACCGGATTTGAAGTATATCCTCCTGGCCGGCGCGGTGGTGGATCCGACGCCCGAGACTCCAATGTCACCGATTCCTTCGTTGAGTTAAGTTGTAGAGGTTCCTTCTTCGACGCTGGGTTGTAGTAGTTTGCTATATTGTGAACCTGAGAAGCAACCCTTTATATACCCTCAAATCTGACTTGAACAGAACAAAACAAAATAGGTGATAAACTCAGAATCATAGAGAGAAAGAGACGGATGAAAGCAATGGGAAAGGGAAACAAAGGAGGGAGAACAGCTTGCGGGGAAGGGGGAAAACATGGTTCCTTGGACGGCCGCTAGTCTTCTCTGAAGGGCAAGTGGGTCACTGGGTCGAGTTCATTCTACACGTCTTTCTTCATCAGATGTTGTAATGAAAGCACGTGTGGCTGAAGTCAGGCCGCCATCATTGAATAATTTTCTTTTCTAACACGTGGCGAACAAATCCAAGAACATCTTGAAATGGTGAGTAGATACCGAAGCATCTTCTATTTAAATATATCCGTTTTAATTATATTCTTTAGGCTCGGCTATTATTTTTATGAGACTTTGGGATCTAGACATCCTTTTACAATATTTTCTTGTAGGCAGCATGGCGAATCTATGCGAATCCATCCGACATCATCCAATGGCAAAGGGTATGCGTTAACGTATTTTATTCATAAATATAATAATGTTAATCCTCTTCTTTGATATCTGCTACAGTATTTATCAAAATACAATATCTTTCGAATAACAATGTGTTTCAATTTAGGGAGACATGTGATTGTATCTGACTCCATCTAGTCAGGGAAAATAAACTTTGAGGTAGATTATTTTTAAATATGTTAATATTACTTCTTTCTTTCATTTCTATTGTCATAAATTATCAAAATATTGATATTCAATTGTAGCTGTCCAATCTGCCTGATTGACATGCTACAAAAGAGTCTTACACCTTAGCTCAGTCAGTAGGGTGTCTGCCTACTGAGCTAAAGGTTCTGGGTTTGATTCCCGGCATGGCCGAAAATTTATCATTGATGAAAATTTGGGTTTACCCCTTCACATTGATAAGTTAATGACCGGGGATTGGATGCTGTTCCTGTCCTAGTCTTAAGTTAGATTATAAAGCATATGAAGCTACAATATGCCTAGCAAGCCGGTAGCGGGAAAATACATTACTTCAATAAATTACCAATCTAGATTATAGCCCGGAAACAGTAATGGAAGTAAAGTAAAGGATACACTTTGGGGTGATATTTTAATTGTTGATTTGAATTAGTTTTTTCTTAATTAGCTAACTTATTTGTGTACAGTTTTCACTCTACTTTCAGGGAATGGCAAATGTACCGGGCATTTCAAACTGCTATGGCAATACACAAACCGGATGTCGTATTTGTTTTGGGTAAGTTTTTCCTCCTACACACACTTACCATGTCCATGTAAGCTACATTTAGAATTACCCGTTTTAATAAAATCTGAACCACCCATACCTTTCTAAATAAGTTTCCTCTTTATTTTCCCAACCAAGATTTAAACTCAAGTCCTCCTGGACAGGGGTGTAGCAAGGGCGTTTGATGGCCGGGCCGGGTCTTGATTTTGGCACCCCATACCCGGTGTAGAAATAAAATTCCTATAAGAACCTTAGTAAGAGTAATAAGCTTTTAATAAGTGTTGTTGAGTTGGGTTGGTCATGTTGTGTGTTTGGGTGATGACAGGAATGTGGACCTACACAAACTTTATAGATAAAACTGAACAAACGTAACTCCTTGGTAGGCCAATACTTTCGTAGAAGGATAATGTTCAAATGGACTTGAGGTGTCGGATTGGTTGAAGGTGTTTCAGGAAAGAGTTAACGTTCTGGCAGCCATGAACTTTTTGAGTTCCTTAAGGTGACCCCATCTTTCAGCAAGAAAGTATCAATAGCTGTAAGGTTACATGTTTTAAAATACAATGGTATTTGTTGTTTTCTTGAACTACTTCAATCTAGGCTTGTACTCCTTTCACTCTTCGCCTATAACCAAACACCCTTCGTCATATCATTAAGAAAGAAAATTTCTTAACTTTTTATCTCACTTGAGATGAAATGTAATGACTAATGAGTAGAGCCCCATAAAAATGATGAGACGTGATAAAGCGAAAAGTGGCATACAAAGATGGAATCAACTATTTTTTTTCCTTTGATAGTTTTTAGAAATGATTTACAATGTTTTTGAAAAGCAAAATAAAACGGAATCGTCTTGTTACAGGAAATCCTCCTATAAAATGAAATAACATCGCTTTAAAAAAAAACAACTTTAATTAAACACGAAATTAAGCAGAAATTTTGACCATGCTCTAATTTGATTAGTATTTTGCTGTAGTGTAAGCTAACTTTAGGCTACAAAATTTTGAGATATGCAGACAAATTTGACAAATAATTTGAAGGCAAATATATAAGGTTTCAATAATAAATTTTAATTTTGTATACATTGTCTCACTATGTAAATAATACTTAAACACCTCAGATAAAATGACATTATGAATAAACACGAAATAACACCGAAAAACGAGATTTAAAAAACAAAATTTAACTGAAAATAAAACCTTTTTATGGGGCTCTACTAATGAGGGAAGTTCACTGCTAGTTCTCAACTACCTTAAAATTAGATTTGAGCTTAACAAAACATTACTGTATTTGATAGAGGAAGGATAAATTTAGAGATTTTTTTAATCAAGCTTAGGCTGTATCTGAATAGTCCAAAGCTCCCTTGTTGGACCCTTGAGTTTTATATTTCATGCAGTCTTGATGATTTTACACTTCTCGCGCTGTTCATAGTGAAGAATGCGTCAAACTATTTGAATGGCAACAACCTTATTTAAAATGCCGGAAAATGTAAGTCAGTGCTAAAGCAGACAAAACGATAATACTAAAACAATTGCCAGTCAAACACCGCAACCGACACTGCTAGAACAGTGCATGGCTGGTAGCCTTCGTATCCATGGGGACCAAGACTTCGAGAAGACTGCATAGGTATAATTTGCGAGTATTCGGACAGATCCACACTTGGTCACGTAATTGCCAATGCAGCTATCAAGGGCACTAGTCAAGGCAACGCCGCATAAGTAGACTATTCAGATACAGCCATAGTCTCATAGCTTTTCATATATACTTAACAAGTAATTAAAAATGAGTTGTCACATTTTCACACATTTTGTTTTATTAATAAAACTGAAAATATAGGTTTGTTAAGGAAAAAGAACACTGTTGGAAATTTTCTACTTTGTATCGGTGTGAACCATATTTTGAAATAATGCATCATAGAATTAAATATTGTGTTAGAGTTTGACATCTGCGCGTTAATTTATCGCTTAACGAGGTGGCACCCTTAAGGCAATTTTAAGAGTTGTGTTGTTAGTAATTATAACCATAATCTATTATTCATTTGAAAATTAGTGAATAAAAAATAAAATAGTAATGAATTGAAACAATTATCCTCACATTATCTATCCTTTCCTTTTTTTATATAAACTATAAAATGTTCATTCTAACTTTGGTTCACTATTTATTATAATGTAATTTTCTTACTTGAATTGTTTTTCAGGAGATTTATTTGATGAGGGTTTATGGTGCAGCGAGAAAGAATTCAAGTATTACGTTACACGGTTCCATGACTTGTTTGCAGTCCCTGAAGGAACAGAGCTCTATGTTGTGGTTGGAAATCACGATGTTGGGTTCCATTATGGGTATGTTAACTGTCTCCGAATCTGCAAAGCTAGTGCGGTCATACATCCTCTAAATTCTACCTTCCTCATCCTTATTCCATCAATATAAAATACCCATAATTAAGATGGGCAGGATCTGATTTAGTTGCCGAGTAGTGGTAGGCATCACTCTCTTATTAGACTGACCTGATGATGACGGGGTGATCAAAGTTTGAGTCCTAGTCGGGTTTACTGAGGATGGTTTTCCACTCTCTTTCCACACTAATGCAGGTAGATTAGATAACCTCTAAAATGCTTCCTTCCTCATCCTTAACTTACCCCAAGAGAGTAATTCTCATATATGTGTGTAGTCCTAACAGGGTGTAGGACACAGCGATAAAAAAAAAGGGGGGAAACACAAATTTAGTTTAGAAAAAGACAAGTTAGGTAAAATATAATTGACTCAAAATTAGTTAAAGATATTTACCTCACCACAAAATATTGACATTTGTACACGCAACAACATAACATGGGTAGTTTGTGTGAACTTTATGGACAAACTGAAGTAATCAATTAATTGTAAGAATCATGACATTTTAATTTTTTTCAGAAAAATGTGTTTGAAATACGATTACAATTTCTACTAAGCTAATCAACAGTTATGATATTTTTACTAACCTTGACCGAAAGAAAGTTTGCACCTTTTGAAGAACTATTTTGAATTTTGGCAAGAACAAATTTTAGTCCTTTCACTATTTGCAAGTAAAATATAAATAACTTTAAAATAACATGCGGTTCGACAGTCGTTAATAACACACTATGTGTTTATATAAGAGTTTAGGGGACATGATAAAAGTTCAGTGTTATTTCAGTTTTATATAAAAACTTTTTTTTTGTATGACTCAAATATTGCTCCAGTATAAATATAGTGTTTGATTTTCTTCACTTAGTGATATAAAGTATAAACAGATATGTCAAGGGGGTCCTGGTATTTAATTTTTTTTCCCTTCATTTAAAAAGTTTCTTATCTAATGCCGCTATGCTCATGTTGGTTATTCAACAACTATTGAGGTCCCCCTGGGAAGAAAATTAAATTCTCTGTTACTACTGGAGCAATATTTTATTTATCTTGTGTAAAAAAGTTTTGCTATAAAAAATGAAAAACACAGGTTTTTTCTCACATCTCCTATACAGGATACTCCCATCTTAAAGCTCTTATATTTTTATGTACTACAGTCGAACCTGGATAAGCGAGAGTTCAAGGGACCGGGGATTTTTACTCGCTTATAGATATTTCTCCCTTATAGAGATTCAGGAGTGGTTTCTCTCACTTATAGAGATTTTCACTAATCCAGGTCGAGCATCTACTTCTCTCACTTACGGAGGTTTAAGAAAACACGGGAAACAAGATGAGGAATGCACAACGCACCTCCCGCAGCGATTGACACATCAATTAATTCATTTTTGCTTACTAATGAAGACCTAACCCCTTGCAGAGAAACAAATAAACCACGCTTGTGTTTGTGTGACTTGTCAAAAAACACACAATCGCGTTGCATTTCCTGGAAGAGACACTCGCTTATAGAGGTCTGGACATGAAAAACGACTCTCACTTAAAGAGGTTTTTTGACTATCACCAATAGAGGTTTTCGGAGGGGAAAATGATGGGGCCTGGCGATTAGTCTCACTTAGAGAGTTTTCTCGCTTATCCATTTCTCACTAATCCAGGTTCGACTATATATTTTAGTCATTTAACCGTCATTCTTAGTAATTTTTGAAATTATGCTAACAGGATCAGCCCATATCTTCAAGAACGGTTCTCGTCAGCTTTCAGCGCCCCATCAGTAAAATTTGTAACCATCAAAGGAAACTACTTTGTTCTCATCAACAGCATGGCAATGGAAGGTGATGGTTGTTTCCTGTGCAGGCCTGCTGAGCTCCAATTGCAGAAAATATCGAGTATGATTTGATTTTTAATTCAGTCGATATAATAGAACCCAGGTTTTCAATTTTGAATTTGCATTTTATAAAAAAACTCTGAGCATAAGGAGTCAATTTACTCAAATTAGTATGGTTATTCTCCTCTCGATTTTAAAGTTTTTTTTGAACACACCTCCGTGGCGTAGTTAACTAACATGCTAGTTCGTGTTTAGCTAGAATGCTGAGATTAGGGAGATTGAAGTTCACATCTCGCTCGGGTAAACTAGGGGTTTCCACTCTACTGCCACACAATTGCGGGTTCACTTACTCTAGATTTAACCTTTCCAATTCCTAACTCATTAGCGTAATTAGTACTTGAGTGTATAACCCTAACGAGTAGTAAGATACGGTGCTAAGTATTATTATTATCATAATTATTATTATCATCATCATTGTTATGATTATTGTTATTATGATTATTATTATTATTTATTATTACTATTATTAAAGTTGTTGTTGAAAATAAAAAATACCTTAATGTTCATTTGGTTGGTTTTTCTATAATATTCATTCAGTCAAGTAGTAAATTAATGTCTGGGGTCACCTAAAATATGTTGGAATCCTAAACCAACGAGTAAAAAAGAGTTTAAATTGATGTCGTTTTCATAATTTCAAATGAAAAAACATTTTATATGTTTTGTTTTTGTACTTTTTAATATGAAAGTTCTTTAAATGTGGAGTATTTTCAATATTTTAGGATTCAATAGGCCTGCCCGTAATAAAGACTCATGGTAGCTACAGACAGGGAAAACCTGTAAAAGTCAGGGAATTTTTGGATGACATAGAAAACAGGGAAATGTCAGGGAATTTAACAAAACAATAAGGAAAAGTCAGGGAAATAAAAAATATGTCTAAACTATCCCATTAATTTCACAACTAGACATTAAAACAAAAGTTAATAATACCTAAATATAATAACATTTTAATCTTTAAAATAAGTGATAAAACCATTTATGTTTAGTAGATACAAGCTTTTTTCAATATGTGATTGATAATAGATAAAACAAAGGTCATCATCCACCATTAAAACTGAAAAAAAGTAGTCAGGGAAAATTGAAAATTGTTGCCTGGAAAACCTTGAAAAGTCAGGGAATTTTGTAAAATATGTTTTTTAGCCACCCTGAGACTGTAAAATATAGTATTTACTTTAAAACTGATGATTATAGGGCTGTTGCCATACCCTACATTGTGGGGCTTATTGAGTTGGGTTAGGTTGCTTCAAATAATGGTATGGGTTCACTATAGTTGTTTATTGAGTTTGTGATGAAGTTGAACAAGTCAAGTTATTTATTTGAGAAAGTTCCCCGCTATTGTTAGTGCTCTAATCTTCAATAGTCTGCTTACTGAGCTAGCCTTGATGTTACAACTTGTATCGATGTTTCACAACGCTCTGACTACTATGCAACCCGAGGGTAACTAGGGGTTTGAGAAGTTTGGGAGGCCCAATCTCCCCTCTGTGACCCCTTATCCGGAATATTCTTCAAGACTGATCAGTGCCCATTCAGCGGCAGTATGCAGGACACTAGAAGATGGACCCCTTAATCTGGCTCTTCAGTCCTCGCCCCCTTTATCGATCTGGCCAAAACTCGAGGCTTATATATATATCCATTGAATATGATTTTTTTTCGCTATAAGTTTGTCATAATTTAATAATAGTAGCTTTGCAACTTGGCATAATACCATTTAAAAAAATATATATCTATTATATGTGTGTATGACGGCTGCTGTAGAACAACTCACGATAGAGGTTTGGATTACTTCAGGCTCGGACATTTTTGTTAAGACAAAAAGATGCCAAGCTATAACAGGGCATACATAAAATATTCAATAAGGTAAATATTCACACTTCCTCAAAAAATAAGTTATTTTACATATGTAAAAAAACTTCAACTATAAAGTTATTGTAATGATCTTACTCTAATCATGGTATTTTGCAACACATTTATTTTGTTTATTATTTCAGGACAATTAAAATGTACAAAAGGTGTCGGGAAATGTGTTAAAGGAATGGAATTAGAGCACTACAGTCGTCCAATTCTATTGCAGGTATTAATCATTTCTATCAAAGTTTCTTTTATTCATATTCTTTTTCTGCTGGTTGGAATTTCAGGTCGTAATTCTCTCTAGATTTTGATTTGAACAAATAAATGATTATTTCATCTTTTTTGAATGTTGTTGTAATGTTCTAATGTTTGTACTAGCATTTCCCGATGTACCGAGAGTCGGATGCAGACTGTCACGAGCCAGATCAAGCCCCAGAAGATCTAAAGACGCAGAAGTTTAGAGAAAGATGGGAATGTCTTTCCAGGGAATCTTCGGAAGTGGTATTAATTTACTCTAGAGTAATTTAGTGATGCAAACTTTGTTTAGCACCATATTAGAAAATTTAATACTCTAACCAGTTGAATCCATCCAGTCTCCTCCTCTCCATCTTCTTCTTTAGATATTGTCTGCAGCAGCCAGTGGGTTCAGTAGAGCTTCTCGGGGTGGAGAACATAGTCGATCAAAGAAATTGAAATTTATGTTGATGCTAAAGTTCTACTTTAGAGGAAAGTTAATAGACATTTTCTTATATTTTAAACCACTAGTTACATAATGAAAATAAAAAAAATTAATTAGTACTTGAAGATAGACATAATATGGCTTTATTGGTGATAAATTTGCCACATGGGGGTCTCCCTTTTCCTCCACCCATCTCGCAACACCCTTAAGACCACACGTGAAGAATGACTATTCGTACTTCTTAGAATACATATTAATAGCTCGTGAGCTAACCGGCAAGTGTCCCGCCACTAACGCAGCCTGTAACCAACGAGAAAATTCCAAAAAGTTAAAAAAAAATTTTAACCCCTGAAAATAATTCAAAATAACGGAGCAACTTTAAAGTCGGTGCGGACCTTTCTTTGGAGGTCTCTTGTGGCTAAACGGTAAGATCTATCAATAAACGGCTCTGGAATTACATTAGTTTACATCCATCTTACCTAAGTGTCCTATCATTCTATACAAATTGACTTTCCTCCTTTTTCTTTTTTTGGTTTCCTCTTTTAGGATGTTGCATTAGGCGTTTCACTCTCCCTCCTGATAAGTTCTGATAGAATGAAACCTAGGTCGGAGGATTTGGCGGTAATGTTCGATTTTATTCAAGAGGCAGCCATACCTCTTGTCCAATTGCAGCAATGTAAAGTGTTAACTTTTTATTTAGCATAATTATTTTAGCATATTTAAATAGGTTATGATTAAATATTTATTCAAAATTCACGAATAGGTTTTTATTGGATTCGAACTCAAAAGAACCTGCTTTGCTGATGTCAAATAGACAATATTGTGGCTCTTTGCTTGCCTTCAAACACAAAGAGGGACACGGCACAGTAATACAAAAACAAATAATATGGTACAGTTATAATTCTAGATTTTCTAAATAAAAATTCAAAACTCTTAGGTTCAGTGCTTATTTTCACACATTTGTTTCACCACCTTTTATTTTTGTTCTATCTGATGCTTGCAGTTGTTTGATGAGTTGAAGCCACGATTAATCGTCACAGGACATACACATCACGGCTGTAATCGTATCCACCGCAAAGATATTCATGAGTGGACCATCTCCTCTTTTAGCTGGCGAAACAAAGATAACCCTAGTTTTATGTTGGTAAGTATACACTTTCCAAGGGAGAAATATACTTTTACTTGAACATTTGGGTCATCCATACAGCAGATAATGCTGTTTAGATGAAGGGGGATAGCAGGGGGCAAGCTCTAATATCTATATGCTGTTACCCACCTCGGTGGCGTAGTTGGCTAACGCGCTTGTCGTGTGTGAGCTCGACTGCTGAAGACGGGGAGATCGAGGTTCGAATCTCGGTCGGGTGAACTGGGGGGGGTTTTCCTAAATGGTTTTCCACTTTCTCTCCACGCAAATGCGGGTTCACTTCCTCTAATTTAACCTTCCCAATTCCTAATCCATTTGGGTAATTAGTACTTAAAGCGTATAACCCGAACGGGTAGTAAGACGCGGTGCTAAATATTATTATTATTATTATTATTATATGCTGTTACATGGGGGAAGGGTGGCTACAATACAGTGTTACAGAACACACATCTTATATATGCTGATAATTTTGCAAATTTTCATCTGTATAGTTATGCAGCAACTATAAAATTAAAATAAAGAATGGTCATAAAATTATTTGAAATTTTCTTTGTTGAGGATTTAGAATAAATTACCTATCTAAGCTTGAATGGAATAAGCCAGTTTTATATTCTGGTCTAAGTAAGTGTTGTCTTGTATTTAGTATAACACCATACACATGCTAATGTGTTAAGGATGAGGAAGGTTGAATTTTATATAAAGAGTACCTGCATTTGTGTTAAGGGAAAGTGGAAAACCATTTAGGAAAAACCACTCACAGTAAATTTGAACTGGATTCGAAACTCGATCTCCCTGCAATTGGCAGTCTAGTCTATTGCAAGAGTGACACCTTAGACCATGCGGCCACCAAAATTTGTCTAGCTCCTTTCTCTATACAATTTGAAGTGTTTTATTGGACAATGTCTCTAACTTTCTCATTGGCTGGCATGGTCATGTGATTAAGGATATGAACTATGTAGACATGATAAAAATTGCAAAAGATATGGGGCTTAGGGTAGACAAGGCTTAACTCTTTATATGTTCTCTGACAATTTAAATATTAATTTGAACAAATTCAGAATTTAAGACAGAAAAAAAAAGAGATTTAAGTTAAATTTCTAATTTTTACTTTGTTTTCTCTATAAGTAAAACCTCTTTTCGCTTTATGAGGTAATTGTATTATATTTGGAAGAAGGTCTAGGAAAGATGGATAGAAACATATAAAAGGGACGAACACAATATGGCCTTTACAATGAAAGGAAGAACACAGTTCACACTTTACATTGCTGTCATTGGACAAAGAGGTAATGGTTGCATCTTAAAGGAAATCGATTTTTCACACTCCTCCCTGATGAGTTCCGATAGAATGAAACCTAGATTGTGGGATTGGGCAGTGACGATCAATTTTATATAAGAGGCAACCATTACATCTTTGTCCAGTGGCAGCAATGTAAAGTGTGAACTGTGTTCTTCTTTTCATTGTAAAAGCCATATTGTGTTAGTCCCTTTTATATGTTTCTATCTACCTTTCCTATAACTTCTTCCAAATATATTACTATGTTTTCTATATTTCTCTCTAAGGAAAACCTCTTTTTGTGTTTTGAGGTATTTTGTTACATTTGAAAGAAGGTACAGTAAAGGTGGATATGTTATTTGTTACTTTTGCATGGTGCTATCTAAGTGTCTTATCATTCTTCATCAATTTTATTTTTATGTCTTTTGCGTTTTTTGGTTTCCTCGTTTAGGGAGTTGTGTTGCACTTTTCACACTACCTCCTGATGAGTTTCGATAGAATTAAACCTTTGTCAGATGATTGGGTGGTAATGATTGATTTTCCTCAAGAGGCAGCCATTACCTCTTTATTCAATGGCAACAATGTAAATTATGAACTAGATTTAATATTTAGAATTCAAAATTAAAATGACGATTTATATTTGAGGCTTGGACTTGCGGGGGGCGGGGGGGGNNGGGGGGGGGATGTATTCAGTCTATTTAAAGTTAAATTTTTGGAATGTTTTCTTATTTTATTGAATTCTGATAAAAAGGTGCGGCCTTGTTTCATCAACTGTTTCTATAAATACAGGTTGTAGTTTCTCCGAACAACTACGCACTCTCCAAGTGTTACATGCCGCAAGAATCGACTGTCATCACAACCTACATGGTGGGAGCGGCTATTATACTGATTTGGGTCATGCTCACGTATAGAAGGCTGTGTCGACGCTCGCGGCTGTTCAAGAAGAAATGTCTGTTGTGGGGCACTGGCCGTTCATGTTGATAGCTGGGTGAAGCAAACACTGTCACTAACCTGATAACAATTCTCGCAGGACTATTATTCGTTTTTAATATCACCTGTTTTTTTTCTGATGTGCAAAATAGGGAAATGTTAAAAAAAACATTTTTACAGACTATTTAAAACTGCATTCAACCATTAATAAAAAAAAACTCTTTATAATGGCTAACTTTCATGAAAAAACTGGGAATATACAAGATTTATAGATTTCTCCAAAAACCACTAGGATAACTAAATGAGTACAAGAATTTATTAAAATAATCATTTGGTTTTGATTTTACTTAGTCTAGACCCTTTAAACTATATAAACATTTTATTAACGACATTATCTACTTGGAGACTTCGAAGCTATTTCGCGAAGCGGGTTACATATTAACTTGACACACCTAAGCAGTCTAAGCACTATCACATTTAGACGCCATTGTACAAAATAGAAAGAGAGGGAAGAAAATGAGAATCTTTCTTTTGAGGCCTCTTGTTTATCTGCTGATAACCCTTTCTCTCTTCCTCTGATGAGCTTACACACTCACCATATTATTTGTAACTTGAAAACATTGAATAGCTTTTTAATTTTACCTTTTATCTTGTTTCTTAGTCTAGATAGACATATGCTACCACATACTTTTTTAATCTACATCCTGGCAGGAAGACTCCTAAAGGCCAATTTCGTGACCAAGCCAAACAGCCCAAGTTGTAGAGGATTTAAAAAAGAACATGTTTACAAAAAAACTAATTAAAGAAAAAAATAATGTTGTGACATAGAACTATTTTTATGGCAATTTTAAAACTTTTTGGTTTTTGTTTCAACTTTATATCTTTAAAACTCGCTGAGTAAAATGTAAATTTATTAAAATGTGAAATACCATCTTAACTGGTCGTGACGTCACGTGTAGGCAACGCCCTTAAATATTTATCAATGAACTATCTAATGTATATCATAGTCAAAGATTAGTTGGATTTATTTTTTTACAATTTAAAATGTTTGTAAATTACATTTATGAAACGATAGATTCAGCTATTTATTTGTCTTAGCTATGTTATGTATGTATTATGTAAATTTGCATTGACAATTATCAAAGGTGATTTTTTTTCATAATTGGAAACTTACTAAATGTGCTTAACACTAGAGTGATTTTGCATAGCCAAGACTAAAATAAGCCTGTATATTTTTATTTAGGAGAAGCTTGATGAAACATATCAGAATTGAAGTTATAAATGGTCCGTCTATATTTATATGAAGACTGACATAAATTTGAAAACTTAGGAACCAAAGGTAGAAGTTAACCAGCAGTAATGGTTTAGGAAAGCTGTGCCAATTATTACTGTGCCAATTTAAATCTTAAATGGATTACGGAGTTATTTGAAATATGATTTATTTTATACCTAATCGAGTATCTTATGTTTATGAGTACTTTTAATTAATTTAAATGTGTAAATAATGTTACCTAATTCTTACAAATTAAAGAATTTGGCAACACTGCAAGTTTTCGGTTTCATATTGTAAATCATTCTATAAACATATAGTTCTATAGTCTCTCTTTGTTTGTGCATTTTCAATGTGTCTCTTCTAATGATAAAGGAACATCTCCGAAAATTCAAAACAATGTGTGTAGTGTAAGTATGTTTTTCTATCCAGGCCTAACCTAACTATCCTTTCAGGTTGGCTTCCTTCACTATCAATCACTTGACATTATTGTACAGTGTTGCTACACTGTATTATTGTACAAGTCCAAGCCATTAGACACCAATTCATTTTACTAACAAAAAAAAAATACTGATTTTTATTTATTTTTACTTCTAGATGAAAATTACCACAAACATGCTACTAATTAAGTGTTAATCAAATGAACCTTATGGCTTTAATTATTGATATGGAATATAAAAGAACCAGCAAACTTTCCACGAAAGCATGATAGGTGTATAGTAACTCCAAATTAGACACAAAATAGTCTGAGATTGGTTTCTCCTTAACGATTCTCAACTCTCCCTTCATGCTGATGTGGCTACACTCCCTGTAAAGAACAGGTTTTCTAGACATCACATTTTGAAATATGTGGCATGCGGTGTGTAGCTTCACAGTTGCACTTGCAGGACACAAAAGACCGGGGGTATTTTTTAACACATGGCAGCTTTGTGACAGTTTCCTTTTGAAACAAGTAATGATAGTGATATAGTTGGATTTTGGTAAAAAAGACCTTTTAGAAAATACAAACTTTTTGCGTTCAAAATCGTCAACATTTTACTATATTATTAATGTTATTTTATAGGTGTTGGTAGCCAAGTGCATAAGTAACAGCTGAAAATCATATGACTTGACGTATGATTATATTAAAGTAGTTTAATTAACTTATGAACTCTTGGATACCTATATACTACCATAGATGTATTAAATACTGTATTATGGAAGAATATTTTGAGGAGGAAACTTTTTTATCGCTGTCCCAACAATTCCGGGAGAAATTATTCTTGTAAGTTTTACCGCACTGTGTACCATGCAGAAGTTGACTCTTGTTGAATTTGAATGTAACATGGATGCAGGGGTGGGTCACACATCACTCTCGCTTGAACTGGCTAGAAAATATACCATATTTACTAGCACACAATTAACTTCAGCGCTACCATGCATCACACAACCTTGGATGTGATATCATGCCAACTAGGCCTTCAATTCTAGCTTTCTCACTACCACCATTAGCGTAAAAGGTGAATGGCCTGGATGGGGTTACACAGATGCGATGAGCACATATAAACGACTAAACGTTTGTATCCATTGATGTGTTCAATTAGCCAAACATGGAATGGATCTGCCAAGTTATCTATATCTCAATAGGCTGACACATTGACAACCTCTACCCGCGGGAGTTGGCACAATTTTTGTCAACAGATGGCAGCTGCTTGGTCGAAATGGCTCGATTGCGAGCTGACGCCATGGAGTATGGTGATTGAACTATTTTCTAAAAGCTAATATTTATATAATAAAGGAAAGTGATAAAACTAAAGAAAAAGGAAAAATAAACTATTAAGAGTAAATTTGATGAAGAAAGCCCACCTAGGGAAAGAGGAAAAATGTGGGAAGAGTCCAATGCACAAAGGTGACATCTTCTTCCTTTCCTTTCTTCTGTCTTCTATAGTAGAAGTAGTCACACACACATTTTAACACAAATATAATATTTCAGCATTGTTGCCTTTATATTATGATATTTGTGTTAAAATGTGTGTGTAACTACTTCTACTATAGAAGACAGAAGAAAGGAAGAAGATGTCACCTTTGTGCATCGGACTCTTCCCACATTTTTCCTCTTTCCTTAGGTGGGCTTTCTTCATCAAATTTACTCTTAATAGTTTATTTTTCCTTTTTCTTTAGTTTTATCACTTTCCAATAACAAACAACAATGTTCATAGGCTTTGTCACCTGATATTGTGGAGAAAAAAACCCATCATGAAACTTATTTCTGTTAACCAAAGAGAATTGGTAAAAGAAGTGTTTGAACTGGCTGAAGGATTATTGGGATAAAAATTTTTTAGTTAAATTTAATAATTTTGCATGTGACTTTTCTAATCTTAGCACTATGCTGCTTCTATTTAAGTTATTTTGTTACCATTTTCAACTATAAAAAATGTAGATTGACTTTTAATGTAATGAAATCCAATACTTTTATTGATCATAACCTAGGATTTTTTTTTCAATTTCAAATGCAGCTTTTGTTTATTAATTTTGTTCCAGCTGTTTATATTTTTATTTTATAATAACAGTGCTAACACAACTTTCCTTTTTGTTGATACACATAAAGTAAATTTAAAAGAGCTTACAGTTCTTAATTGCTAGAGTTTATAATTTTGACTTAGAAAACCAATTTGAAATGATGATACATCTCAGATATAATCTTTAAGGCTATTGTCTTTTATCAATATAATATTGAAAATAATATGTTAGTTTAATTGTCATCATCTATCATTAATAATTTTCTTATGTTGAATTTTGTTTATATTTGTCATTTTAGGATTATAGGTTTGTTCTTATATCCTCTTAACTGTTTACAAAACCAATTAGGTGTAATTCTTTTCACCAGTTAATAAATTTGATGGATATTGTTTTGGTGTAAAGTGTTTGTTGTTTTTAGATGATAATATGTTTCATTCTAGTCATAGGAGTGAGTATCAGCTTCTAGTCACATGAAATGCTGGGTAATTTTGTTTGAAAGAAAGGTTTATTAGTTTAATTAAAATAGCTTATCTCTTATAAACTCATTTCCTTATGCTATCATTTATTATTGGCTATCTATAAATTATTGAAACCCCCATTATAAAATAGACCTAAATGTTACAGTTTAGGAGGAAAATTCTCTATGTATATTTTTGTAAAAGTATTAACATTACTGCCCTCCATAAATTTAGTAATTATTATTATATGATAGTAATTATTTTGTATAAATTCTCTTTATCTTATCTTATCATAATTGAAATGTAAATTATATTTATGTCTTTTTAAGCTGTAATAATCTTCTGCTCTACTTTATCAATCAAACTAAATATATTGGTGTAAACATACTTTATTTCTCTAATTGTATATTATATTTCTTCTGTGTATTTTTTTTATGTGTTTAATCAAGAATATCCATTTAGATAAACAAACCACATTTGGAAGTAAACCAGAATTATTTTATGTCATTGACATTTCAAAGTTAAAACAAAGAAAATTACACACTGGCTTGGTCCAATAAAATTCATCTCATATTTTTACATTTATTATCATCGATTTTTTTTAACTAACACCATTTCTAGGGTAGGTTAGGTCATTGTTAAGGAAGGACTTGAATAGCTTACATTTTTTATTCTCAGGCAATAAACTGAGATGGTAATTTTTTTTAATACTAATTTCTTGTTTAATATTTGAAAGGAACCCTGTGTAAAACTTATGTTAAAATACAAATTTAAAGGAAATATTGATTAATTTATGTTTCCAGTAGATACCATCATATACCCTATTACAAGATAGCCCTGAATTTAGTTTCTAGGACCTTACTCTATGTGGGGAAAAGATTATTTATATAATTTATATCTTTGAGTAGAAAATATTTTATTTGTGCCGGACCAATATTAGGAAGCAAACTGTACATTTTACTTTAACAATTTGGAAAGAAACCCCCCCAAAAAAACCCAACTATTTAACCCTTTTTTTTAGCTAACTTATTATGTGTGTGGACATAAAATGGCTATATTATGTTAACTTATGTGGATGCCTATTGATTTATAGTGATGAAATCAATTTATATCTAAGTTCTATACTATTCCTTGTATTAAAGATGTCAGTCCAATAGCAAGTAAATTTGTCTGCTTCAGTGGCAAAATGGTCTAAGGCAAGGGTCTTCAACCTTTTAAGGTCCAAGGACCCAAGTTTGATCCTCTTGTTGGTTCACGGGCTGCACTACTGTATCGACATATTGAACAATTGATATATTATCTTTTGAAGTCCCGAGTGTCTCAGCGGTGATGAGCGAACGACAACCCTCCTGACGGTGTTCGAACGCATGCAAAATAGTCCTCTCTCCCTTGTCTCCTAAAGTAGTCATTTGCCGGCTCAAGGTAAATTTGTAGAAAAACATAATATTTTTTCCTTGTGTGGGAAGTGAAAATAGTTTATAAAATAACCTCGGTGGCCTAGTTGGCTAACACGCTGGTTTCTTGATTAGCTGAACTGCCGAGGATGGGGAGAGCTAGGTTCGAATCTCGATCAGGTGAATTGGGGGTGATTTTTCCTTAATGGTTTTCCACTCTCCCTCCATGGAAATGTGGGCTCACTTTCTCTAAATTCAGCCTTTATAATTCCCAATTCAATAGTCTAATTAGTACTAACACGTATAACTCAAACGGGTAGTAAAATAAAAAATAATTTTCATGGAGGGAAAGGGGAAAAGCATTTTGGAAAAACCACCTTCAGTACACCTGACTGAGATTCGAACCTCAATCTCTCTGTCGTCAGCAGTTTAGCCCACTGTGAGAGTAGCACGTTAGGCCACGCTGCCACCAAAACGGGTAATTTTATGTTGCTTACATGATAAATATTTCACATATCTCTTAGCAACTAAAATGCGTAATTAAAGACAATCTATGTATATATAATATTATACTTTATTTTTCTTATGTTATTTTTTATCAAATTAACTTTTGAAATTATACATATTTTCACTTTTGAGGAATAGTGTTTACATGGAAGAAGGTAAATATAAGATTGATAAGGCACATAGATGGATTTTATGATAAAAATATCAATGCAGATAAGTGTTAAGGTGAAATGCATGTGGAGTAATTCTTTAGAATACCCAATTGTGATGTTATAGGTAATTGCAGTGCACAATCCCTAGTGGAGGATTTTAATGGAGTGAAACCTAGGTTGAGGATTGGGACCAACAATGTCCTTTACAGACCGCAGCTACATATTTGTCCAGTGACAGCGGTGTATTAGTGTTAACTTTGTTTCTTCTTTCAATAAACAATTCATGTTTGTTTTTTTATTTGTTCTTGTTACTTATTTTGATCAACTTTAAATATATTTTATTTGTTGTTTGAAAATGATTATTAGTCAATAAATGTGCCAAATTGCAAATATGATTAGTTTTGTTTAAAATACTTGTGATATAAAAATAACCTGTGAGCTTTAAATGAATTGAAGTGTTTTAAAATATCATGTAGTTTACGTAGTTTTATTTTATTGTTGAAATTTTTTTAAAGTAATCTATTGTTTTGCTTAAAATCCTATAACTACTTACCTTTTTTATAGTAAGATTTTATAGATAGGCTAACCCAATAACATTATAGAGAAAACCCATTTTGTTTTTTTGCATTCTTTCCTCTGCTATAAGTTCACATAATAAATCAGAATGTTTGCAGTTTCATTAACATAGCCTTAATATTATTATTATTTATTATTATTATTTATTATTATTATTATTATTATTATTATTATTATTATTATTATTATTATTATTATTATTATTATTATTATTATTATTAGCACCACGTCTTACTACATGTTCGGGCTATACACACTTACGCTAATGTGTAATGGTAGGGTGATAGTGAAATGAAATGGAGGACCCACAGTTTAACGTGGAATCCGAACCACGGTGGAGGCCTTTAACAATTTACCATAGATTATATTTGTCTCTTAAAACCTTTTCACAACTGCTTTGTTTATAAGACCAGCCTAGCCGATCTACAAAGGTCTTGCATAAATATTGATGGTAAAATGTGTTATTAATAAATATTATTATAATAAATGTAAAATTTTAAAATATTTTGTGCACTGATAACAATAATACATTATAGTACATGTTTATTTTTGTGTAGAGCCCGCAAAACCCGCTTCGATGGTTACATGATCCAAGGCATCCCTCGTGCAATAGACTAGACTGCCGATGACGGGGAGATTAAGGTTTGATCCCGGTCAGGTGTATTGAGGATGATTTCCACTCTTCCTCCACACAAATGTTGATACACTTCCTCTAAATTCAACATTCCTACTCCCTTACACATGCAATGATAAAACAATAAAATAAAATTATGATAATTTTTGTTTTTTTTGTTTTTCACATCCCATTTTGATATTTATTCATTGAGGCTATTTATGTTTTTATACTTGCTAGTTAGGATGACGAAGCTAGAATTTAAATGAAATGCATTCACAATTGTGTGGAGAGAGAGTGGAAAACTATTTACTAAACAAATTTACCACATAAATAATCATATTTCAACAAATCATTGTAGATTTTTTTTTGAGACATGATACCTATGAAGAAGTGTATAAATTAAGAAAAATGTTTGCACTACAGATATTCAAAAAAATGGATCTCATTATAAAATGACATGTGCTCAATTCTGTTAACTAGGATCAATGGTTTCAGTGTGTGATATGGCTCGAAATGACATAACTCCGGTCGACCTATTTTATTTATTTTTATGAATGAAGAAAGTTCTTGCGCTTGATAGTGAAATACTTTTAGATCCAACTCTCCTTAAGCTGCAACAAAGTCTAACGATGTCTCCTTAAGGCCGGGTGTCGGCCTGAGTGCAATAACCTTTTACTTATCATACGAACATTAGCCTACATTATAAGTAGTAGAAGGCTTAGGGTCGTATTTGAGGTATTGAATTCCACAACTAACAAATCTTGAAAAATCACCGATAAACATAATCATCATGCAAAATATGTATAGTTATGTTTTATTTTAGTATTACTTAGAAGTCTGGTGGGATTTTGCCACTCGATTAACGTTCACAAATGTATTTTACATTAATTATGCAGATTAATTTAAATGATATGAATATGCAGACTAACAAACACTATTGTTGGGAAAGACATTTACTAATTGTTTGTAGATGGATATGTCCTTCTATCCAATAATTAATTAATACCTTCACCAGTGAGCACTTGGAAAAATGTGTACTGTTTTGGTTGAGTGTGCCTGGTTGTTTTTTCTTCTTCTGAAGGGCCTCACTTTCTCCATGAAAATGTGGGTACACTTCTTATATTTATTTGGGGTATTCAAAGTGCACTTTCTGAAAAGGTATATCAGCACATGAAAATCACTATGAGGGAAAACGAAAAGAACTACCAATTTTGCCCAGAAAGGCTTTTTTCACAAACATTCCAGTGTTCTTTTACATGCCATAATAAACATGGCGCTGATGCCTTTACTTACTCCCTGAAAGAAGCTGTGCAACAGATTTTTATTGCTCAGGAAAAATCTGTTGATCCTGGTTGGGTTTGAACCCACGAACACCGGGTCCTAAGGTGAGCACTTTACCATGTCGGCTACATTTAATATAAATTCTACTTTCCTCACCCTTAACAAATAATTACCAACCTTGGTGGTGTAGTTGGCTGACGCGCTAGTTTCCTGTTGAGCTTGACTGCCGAGGACGGGGAGATCGAGGTTCGAATCTCGGTCAGGTGAACTGAGGAGGGTTTTTATTTAATGGTTTTCCACTCTCTCTCCACGCAAATGCGGGTTCACTTCCTCTAAATCCAACCTTCCCAATTCATAATCCATTAGCATAATTAGTACTTAAGCGTATAACCTGAACAGGAAGTAAGATGCAGTGCTAAATAAATAAATGACAAGTCTAAATATGTGGATAGCCTTGTAAAGGTAGTGAAACATGATGCATAAAAATAAATATTTTAACTTTGAAATGAATGTGTAGTATTAAACTTATTGTGTAATTTTTTAACATGGATATTTAACATGCATTATTTGAACTAATTAGATCAGCACATGACTTATTAACTTAACGCTATATAACAGAACCACAGTGGGCATTAGTTCATCACTCGAAAAAGGGAATATTCTGATTTCAAGTTAAATACCTCAATCGATTAAAATAACTCTCACCATAATTTGATTCCTGTAAATCTACCCTTGGTTTCCTCAACCGTGTAAAATTGGCATGTTCTAGGATTGCTATGACGTCACGATCATGCCTTAGTCAGCTCTTCAAGATGCTCACATTGGGTTATATGTTCAAGGTTAAGAGTAATCGTCTTCCCTCAGAGGTCACAAGTTCAGATAGATTTCTTAAAAAAACAAAATCTTGAATAATGTTTAGCTAGCTCATGTGTCAACTGTCATTAACTCTGTCGTTGACTATGAACAGGGTTGTACCTGGGCGACACAGTAAGAATAGAGGCTAACTACAGTAGATCATATTGAAACTCTTAATGGAAACGTATAAATGATTTGTTGATTGACATGCTGAGCGACTTGGCAGTATTACTTTAGCACAACACTACTAAAAGGTTGCCGACTTCTGAAATATGATATACAGTGATCTTGTATCCATTCATAGCTCTGTTAAGATTTCAACTCTTAAGCCCTCTGCCCTAGTATGGTGTAAGAGCTAAGAGAAAACATTGGCGCAATTGGAACTTTTAAGTGGATTATTGACACACCCATCGGAACACTCTTAAGTTCAGGTCGTATTCGGTACACTAAAGTGTAGCAAATGGAATTTTCCACAAAGGCCTAAACTTCAATAAGCACTTATTTATTTATAACTTTTGTTGTTTCTCCTAATCCTTAGTTCGTTTGTATCACATATACTCACTGATACACTTATCCTTGTACGATATGATATGTCCATAGTCCCACTTGAAGGTAGCTCTGATATTCTCCTTCTACTTTTGGTAAAAAGTAAACGCATTAGCACCGATGTTATTAAACTTTGGTAAGAGACATGAATGGCAGTAATGTCATGTCGGCTGTTCGCATGTGGAGACAGTCGTCTGAAGTGAATAAAGCGAGCCTTGAACATGTATCGGTATTCAATGGAAGAGCGTGTGTTTATTTTGAAGACGGATTGGTGGGTCCATAAAGAATTGTCAGAGGAAGTAACTGAAACGGTTTGGTGGCCGTGACCCGCAGTCAAAAACGTTACATTCGAAAATTGGTGAAAAAAAACAGCTCGAAACCGCAGGAACGTTGTTGGACCAACGTGGTGGAGGGTGACCAAATTTTTCTGAAGAAACGGTGCGTCAAGTTTCAGACAGATTACAGGCTTCTCCACGGAGGTTATCGCAAGAAATTGGATTATCCAGAAAC
The DNA here is from genome assembly GCA_901482245.1 of Timema douglasi. NCBI lineage: Eukaryota > Metazoa > Arthropoda > Insecta > Phasmatodea > Timematidae > Timema > Timema douglasi. Next base: position 280,062 of record CABEEJ010000108.1, read on the forward strand.
ACGTGCCAAAGAGCTGCAAAAATCGTTGTTCTGCGTGCGTACCGGTTTACAATTTTCCACGAATTGCAATATCCATATCGAGAAAAATTCTTGCTGTACTGCCGTTGGTTCCAGACATTCTTGGATGATAATCCAGGTATACCTGGACTACACATGATTCAGTGACGAAGCGTTGTTTCACCTGTCTGGCTACATAAATTACCCGAACACTCGTATTTGGGCTAGTGACAACCCACACGCACTGCACAAGGAGCCCCCTCCATCCCCAGAAGGTCGGCGTGTTCTGTGTCGTATCCCGGCGGCACATAATTGAACCTTTTTTTTTTCGGAACAAATGTGACGAATGTCGTATACATTGAAATGTTTCAGACTTTTCTAAACCAATTAGATGATGAGGAACTCAACCGTGATTTTTAACAGTAGGGTGGAGCTAAATGCTGTGAGTATGGCAGAGATTGAATCGTTATTTCCTGATAAGAGTCATTTCAAAAGGGCTACGGCCTCCAAGGTCACCTGATTTGACCACACCGGATTTTTACCTGTGGGGTCATCATCTTAAAGGGCGTGTGTACAGGAACAAACCACGGGCACTGGAGGATTTACGGAAGAACATCCGGCGCGAGATCCAGGCGGTGCCGCCTCAGGTTCTGGCTGCCACCTTCAGGAATATGGAGCGTTGTGTTTCATTGTGTTTGGACGTCCAAGGAGGACACTTCCAGCACATGTTGTGATTGGTCCCCCCACTTCTCATACACACAGGTAGGACATATCAATGTTTCGTTTCATTTCTGCTTGTCTGGTCAATGTAAACGGGACTACCTTCGAGTGGGACACACTATATAATGTGGGCACGAGGACAACAGCGTTAGTCATCTTGTCTGGTTTGACGATGAGTGAGTTGGAGTTTGAATCCTGACTAGGTGTACTAAGGGAATGTTTTTTTTTTGCACCTCGCCTTACTAGCTGTTCAGATTATACGCATATTTACTAATTACGCTAATGAATTAGAGATGGGACAGGTTGTATTTCTAAGAATTGTACCCGCATTTACCTTAAGAGAGAGAGAGAGAATGTGTGTAAACTCGTCCTCAGTACGCCCAACTGAGATTCGATACCCAATTCCCCTGTCATCGGCAGTCTAGTATAAAATGAGAGTGACGCCTTAGACAATGCTGTCACCGAAGCAGGTGTGTTTACTTTATGTTTTTCCGCTTTACCTACACGTAAATGTAAGCTCACTTCAACCAAATTCTATCTTTCTTATCTGAAGTTAATTAGGATAATATATGAATATCCCAGAATATACGAGACTCTCGAGTGGAATTTACTCTTTGGAAATGTGATTCAATTCTTGGAAGAAATTAATACCGTATTCTTTTGTAGGTCCATATTATCTTTAATTTTCTGGTTCAATTTCTCCTAAATGTCCTTGTTACCTACTTCTCAAATAAACCATCCTAATTACTTATCACCCACTTTGGTGGCCTTATGGTCTACGACGCTACTCTCGCAATATACTAACTAGACTGTTGATGACGGGGAGATTGAGGTTCGAATCTAGGTCGGGTGTACTTAGGGTGGCTTTTTCTTAAATGGTTTTTCACTCTCCTTCCACTCAAATGTGGGTACAGTCTTTCTCAAGTATAACCTCTTAAAACCACTAACGAAATTAAATAAATAACACTCTAATATATAATTATATCAGAAAAACATGAGTATGTTGGGGGGAGGGAGGGAATGCAGAAACCCACATTACAACGAGAAAACGAGACGTTTAAGGTGAGGGCGTGGGGGACCGTACCATTTTTGTTTGTTTTATTGAAAAACATGAGTGCCTTCTTACTTCTCCCTCCCTTTCGATGCAATCTGACAAAAAGCAGGAATCCTCGCATTAAGCCCCTTAGCCCTGACGAGTGCAAGTCTAAAACCTATTTTGTGGGATGATGGGCAGGAGGGTGAAAGGCGTGACGTGGCATGGATTCACAACCGACCAAAGTATCCTTCCGCACCAACAAGAAAAGATGGATCACGGAAACCGTAGATGGCGCTAGCTACCGGACCGCATTTGTGGAAAAATCAGTTTTCTCGAGAACGAGTGAAATATTAATGTTAATATTTTCAACATCCCTTCTAAGATAATGTATCGATGTTTATTAATTGTTACATTTTCTTATTTTTGGTTATGAAGTCGGCAGCTTTCTATTGAAAAATGTCAACTTTATCGATATTTGATCACTGTTAAACTTAGGTATAACTTAATAAACATGCTTTTATTCTTTAACAAACCGTTTCCGAAAAGAAAATTGCAAAACAATAAAAATTCTTGAAGATAACCGTTGGTTCCCACGGCTCTGCATTTCCACGCCAAATGAGAAGGGCCGATCGCCTTAACCAAACATGTAACAACGATCTTGTTACCCGAGGACGTTCAACCCCCTCACCCGGAAGACCATCTAAATGTCCCGTGAACAAATCAAGGTCATCACGTTTGAAATATACCCTGAACTATACGTAACAAGCTCATGTCTGACCACTCGACGTGTTACATTACAACTTGAAACTGGGGGGGAGGGGGGATGTAGGGGGGGGGGGTA
>CABEEJ010000108.1:286815-308502 GCA_901482245.1 Timema douglasi
CACTCTCCCTCCACGCAAATGCGGGTTCACTTCCTCTAATTCAACCTTCCCAATTCCTAATCCACTAGCGTAATTAGTACTTAAAGCGTATAACCCGAACGGGTAGTAAGACGTGGTGCATAATAATAATAATAATAATAATAATAATATATTAGGGAATTTTATCTTTAATTATGTTAGTATTATGTATACATACATTTTTATTTGTTTAACATTATAGTTTCAAATACTTAAAATTTTATGACTACTTAAAAACTTTATCCAAAAAGTAGATCTAAAAACTAACATCTAACGAGAATAGAATATAACTTTGTAATCAATTGGTCGGCCTTGAAATGGTGTTTTAAATGTCCCGTTTCTATACGTTGCTTATTTGAAAATTACATAATTATAATTATCTATAGTAAAAATAAACTAAACTATAGAAAAAACATTGTATAAAAAAATGGTATCTGATATGTTAACTAAACTACTCTCATATATTCATACTTCAGATCACGTAATCTGCAGCCGTCCTTCTAGCTTAGGGGCTCCCAAACTGTGCGTCACGACGCCCTGGGGTGTAGCCGGTTTTGGTCCGGTCCGTCGTGGCCTTAAGGGAAAACTAAAACATAATGTATAGTGAAACGCAACATGCACATTTTCAATACGTGTACTCGGACATATTTTAAAAGAATGAAATAAATCATATAAGAAAACACATGTTTCGCCATTATGAACAAATTGTACACTTGAGATCATGTACAATAAGAAAATGTATACTCTAATTCCTTATTATTCAGTACTGTAATTTTGTTTTATTATTATTATTATTATTATTATTATTATTATTATCACCGCGTCTTACTACCCGTTCGGGTTATACGCACTCACGCTAATGTGTAATGGTAGGGTGATTGTGAGATGAAATGGAGGACCTACAGTTTAACGTGGAATCCGAACCACGGTGGAGACCTGGCATTCCCCACATTCACAAGATGTCTTGTCAGAGGTGAAGGAAGGGTTTGGTAAATTTTGTTTTAATTTTGTATGTTTAAATATAAAGGAATACAAGTTAGTAATGTAAATTTATAATTTTCTTTTAAAAAAAACGCTGACTTGTGAAGGGCGGTGCGTTCCCAAAAAGATTGGGAAACCTTGATCTAGATAGATATCATCAATACATGAAAATTTGACTGTACTAAAAAAACAGGTATCTGTTATCCTTCTTTTCATGAACACACAAAAAAATCCCACACATATATGTAGACTTTAGATAAGATTTTTTTTTAATTAGCGACGCGTCTTAAGGTGCGCGAGTAGTTTTACATAACATTTTTTCGGCCAAAATAGATAAAATATTTCTCTAGTAGTAACGTAGAGTTTAGTTTTCTGCACATGCTGATATTAACAGATCTTACAAGGGTGTCCTGGAATTTTGTCAAAACTTTTTCTCTTTATTTAAGCAGTGTGTTCTGAAGAGTTTTGACAGCGGGAAAATCAGTACATTAAACTTCTGTAAAGGTTGGCTACCATACTATTATTTTTAATATTCACTCAAAAATGTTTTTCCAGATTCTGAAACGTCATTAGCATATTCATAAAAAAAACTGTGGGTTTAAGGATGAACGTATTTTATCAAATATATTACTTCTCTACTTTTTTTTTGTTAAATTCCGAATTTCAGGGGATCTTTTAATGTGTACAACGTCACACCTTTTGAATATAAAGTTGTAAATCTAGTCTTAAAATGAAGCTTATACATGCAACACATATTCTTCCCTCTGTAGGACCAGTTTTATAGTCATGCGGTTCTATAGTAAATACAAGACAGAATGCGCCAGTCTCACATATGAAATTAGTCCATCCCATTCTGGTCTTTATTAAAATAGGAACTCCCTGTTTCACTGTGATCAATTAACCGCAGGGGGAATTTTTAGTTAGTCTGTTTTAGAATTAAGTTTATTTTCAAGTTTTTGTTTTTAATACCGCGTCTTACTAACCGTTCGGGTTATACGCCTATATACTAATTACACTAATGTGTTAGGGATTAGTAAGGCTTAGACGAACTGCACCCGCACTTGCGTGGAGGGAGAGCGTAAAAACCATTTAGCAAAAACCACATTCAGTATACCCAACCGGGATCGAACCCCAATCTCCCTGTCATTGGCAGTCTATTCTATTAGGAGAGTGATGCCTTAAACTATACGGCCACTGAGGTGGATAGTTTTCAAGTTGTATGCTGATAATATAATCAGTCGGTTTCGAAAGTGTTTGTTAAATTAAAACATGATTTAGTGGTCTTACCTGGGTACAGGTAATCAAATAAAATATTAATACCGGCATCGGTGATCACATCGGTATAACGCGTCACTCTCGTTTTGGACTAGATTGCCGGTGACGGGGAAATCAGCTTAGAATCCCAGTTGGGTGTACTGAAGGTGGTTTTCACTGAACTGTTTCACCACTATTCCTACACGCAAATGCGGGTACATTCACTCTACATTTCTACCTTCTTCTTCCCTATGCCTACATCGTAATCATAATGTATGCGTATAACTCAAACGGGACGCGGTGTAACCCACTTCAGTGGACGAATGGTACAAGGCGTCGGTCTCGTGTTTGACTAGCCTGCTGGTGACGGGGAGATCGGGGTTCGAATCCCCGTAAGGTTTACTGAGGGTGTTTTTTCCTAAATGGTTTCCCACTCTCCTTTCACGCTAATGCGTGTGGATTGCCCCTTAAATGCTTCCTTCCTCATAGCAGCCTCATTAGAGTAATTATAATAGTTGCTTAAAATGTGAGCAGTCAGTAAGATGCGGTGATAAAAAAAAAGAGCCACTCCTCCTTAATTAAAGTTGCTATAAAAATACAACCAGAGTGCATGGAAGCGAAGGTCATTCACTAAACACACACACACACACACACGCCTTACAGTGGCATTAGTTTATGTTGTAACACACAAAAATAGAAGTACAAAATCCAGACTCGAAAACTGGTTTAAACCCCTTTCAAAGGCGGACAAACGTTGACCTATGTAACTTTTCGTTTCGGTTTGATAAGAGTTCATGCGGGTGATAGTAGTTATTACTTTTAATAAGATAACTCGGTAAATTGCGTCGTAAGGCAAGAAAGATATTATTTCAATAATCACAGAATAAAAATGAAATTCTCGATCAAGTTTCTCTTTGAAAAACAGTTACCCGCTTCGAAGGCCGAATGGTATAACGCGCTACTCTCGTGTCAGACTAGACTGCCGAAAACAGGGAGTTCAGGGTTTGATCCCGGTTTGGTGCGCTGAAGGTTTTTTTGCTAAATGGTTTTCCACTCTCCCTCCACGCAAGTGCCGGTGATGTTCCTCTAAACCTTCATAATCTCTAACACATTAGTGTAATTAGTACATAGGTGTATAACCCGAACGAGCAGTGACACAGTACTAAAAAAACCCGTCCCTTTAAAACTTTGACCACCTTTTAAATAGTAAATTTAGAATAAATTGTTACTTTAAGCATTAGATTCGCTTTAGCACAAGTGAGTTTGCTTTTAAAGAACTATTAATAGAATAAAAACAACCAGATTCTATACCTTTTATTCAACAATTACTGAAAGAGTACCAACTTCTATCACTAGATTTTTGTTTACTCCTAAAATAGTAATCGAATTAGTGACGCTTAGATTGATAGGAATACTTTTTACTGATTTATCTAGGGGTGGTCTACTGTAATATAATAATATTCCTTTTTACTTTCTCATATCAAGAGAAAGTATTATAATTCTGAAAAAAATTGGCCTGGGGATTACGATGAATGTTTGCGTTTTATTTGAACACGAACCCAAAAGTGAGAATTTTACAATTAACGTTAAGTATGGGCTAGATCGTCTGAGCCACCGACCCTGTAGTGTTTCAATTTGTTGCTAGGTGTCGACTCTCTCTTCATAAATCACCTTTTATTTAAATCTGAATAGAACAATCTCCCCTTCGTCCCACCAACGTTTCATTCTAGGCTCGCTAGATAGCATCGTCGACGCGGTGTATTGTTGCTTTGGCGGGAAACGTGTGCTTGTGTGTATTCTCAGGGCTATTTATATCCTCTCACTCGTGATGACATTTTAATTATGTTTATTTATATAATAGCGATATTCTGAAAAATGACACCTGGACACCAAAGGCATATATAATAGCTATGGTTATTTGATTCTTATATAATAGTGAACTATCAAGAGAGAAGACAGGCATCAAAAGGTAAGGTATAGGCATACAATCAAATATAGAATAAATTCGTCATCGTTAATTTGTGAAATAAAATATATTACATATATTAAATGTAGGATGATGATACGTACTGTTAATTTCATAGGAAAGTACTGTTATTCGGGGTGACGTAGTTTTGTTCCACAGAATTGGTGGTAGTACAAGTACTTTCAAAAGTAGGCCTACTTTTTTGTGAAGTTGGAGAAAATAATATTTTGAATTGATTAGCGCTCGCGCTTGGGTTTTATCAGTTGTATTCGGATCGCCTGTTATTGAATTAGCAATGAAAAGGGAGGCTTAATAGATATATTTATGTTTCACCTATTTTGCCTCTAATTTTTATTATTGTATTTTTCTCTTGGCAGTATATACATAACAAGTTTAATCATGTCCTGCTTTCCGTAAAAAATAAATGAATAGAATAATGGTTGCCATAATTATATTATATAATACCTTTTCCTTATGGAAAATGAACTTATTCTTAAATATCAAAAGGACAAATTCAGCTCACATAATTAATAGATTATGAATATATTAAGGAAGCTTTAGTAACGTTTGTAAATGTCAGTACGGTCTGTTAATAATTTTTTTGTATTCTATATTTGAAGGAAACAAAGTGAAATAAATGTGTGTTCTTGTTAATGAACGGTATGTACCTTTAGTGAGGGTGCGATTAAACCAGTAATTATTCAAGACACCACATAAAAATTAATATATTTTATAAGAAAGGGAATACTCTTTAAAGCGAAATATGTCACGCCTCTTTACTTTCTCTCGACACCTCGGAGAGAAAGTATTATGATCGTAAAAAAAAAAAAATCGAACGTGAGATTTTGATAAATGTCGACGTTTCATGACCCCCTGAAACCAAAAAGTGGTTTTCGCAATGCCGTCTGTCTGTTTGTCTGTCTGTATCTCGGGCTAGAACGGAAACCATTTTACCGGTTGGGCTAAAACACGGTATCTGAGGTTTTCATAGGCTCCCACCCAGGGGTTTTTGGAATTAAACATCCAAACCTAAAATTTAGGGTAGTTTACTGAAGGGCAAAAAGGGGGGGAAAAACTTCTTTTTTTTTTTTCGAAATTTGCTCCACACAATAAATTTTGATTACATTTTATATATAAACACTATTTATTATTATAAACAAGATGGTAAGGCTCATTTTCTCATTAAAATGATTTTGAGGTTACTTTACATGGGGGAAATTATCCAATTTTGATCATTTCTCCGCAACTATTTGAGATACGAAATAACTTATTGTTGTAAAGTTGTATTACTATTAAAACCCGCCTCGGTGGCTAATGCGCTGGTCGTGTTGAGCTCAACTGTTGAGGACGGGGAGATCGAGGTTCGAATCTCGGTCGGGTGAACTGGGTTTTTTCCCCCCCTAAATGGTTTCCCACTCTCCTTCCACGCAAATGCGTGTTCACTTCCTCTAATTCACCCTTCCCAATTCCTATTTCATTAGCGTAATTAGTATTTAAAGCGTATAACCCGAACGGGTAGTAAGACGCGGTGCTAAATATTACATTATATATATATTATTACTATTAAAGATGAATATCTTTTATTTGAAATATAGTTGTATAAAACCAATAGTTTCTGAGCTATAATCAAATATATATAACTTTTAATTCAGGTCTTTGAAAATGAATTTGATTCTTATGCTCTTTGGTGGAAAAAGATATTTCTCTTTTCTCAATTTTTCTGTAACAGTGTTCTTAGTTCCTAATGCTGCCACTCCACCACTAATACTCTTCACACACATATCACTCCACCACGCACATGAAACACTCGAGTCAAATATAACTATGATAACATTTATTAGATTTACTTAATTTATAAAAGATTAATGTGCTTCAGTGGCCGAACGGCCTAAAGCGTCACTCTTATGATGGTCTGACCTGCGGATGACAGGGAGATCGGGGTTCAAATCCTGATTTGGCCTACTGTGGTTGATTTTTCACAAATGGTTTTCCACTCTATCTCCCACACAAATTGCGGGTAAATTACCTCTAAAATATTTCCTGCCTCATCCCTGAAACCATTTGCGTAATTATCATATAACGCGCCTCGGTGGCATAGTTAACTAACGCGCTAGTTCCGTGTTGAACTAGACTGCCGAGGACGGGCAGATCGAGATTCGAATCACGCTCGAGTGAACGGGTGGTGGTTTTCCACTCTCCCTCCACGTGAATGTGGGTTCACTTCCTCTATATTCAAATTTCCCAATTTCTAACCCGTTAGCATAGTTAGAACTTAAGCGTATAACCCGAACGGGTGGTAAGACGAGCTGCTAACTATTATTAATTATCATATGCTAGTATAAACTTAAGAGGTATTGAGATGCGATGGTACAACAAAAAAAACCATCAGATCACCACGTTAATGTGTTTGTGGCTGGTAAAATGGATTGCTAGGAGTGGAAAGTTCACTGGTACAGTCCCGTCAAACGGGGCAGGACCTTTTAGCAGCCTACAAGCCACCACTACATATATCGTAACAAACACAGCGCGGCAAATGATTTTCCCTGTATAATAAATATTCTAAAATCTTGAAAGTATCCGACACCTTAAATCAGTCGGTAGCGTGTCTGCCTACTGAGCTAAGGGTCCCGGGTTCGATTCCCGGCATGGTTCTTTAACAAATACAGTAATTATTTTTGATAGACTCACAAGAGAAAATTTAAGATATTTGAGAACTAGCATCGAGTTTTTCCCTTTACCTTGAGATAAGAAATTTCGTAGTTCCCCCCCCCCCNTTCCTCTTTCTTAGTGACATGACAAAGGGTGATTGTAGGTGAAGGTCGAAAGGGAGAATAAACTTTGATGGGCTACATAAGTAGTTCAAGAAAACGACACAAGCCACACCCTTATAACGAGTGATACTTTCTCTCTGATCGAGGCGGCCAACTTAAGTGTATCTTAATTATTAATTTCTCGACATTGGGAAACAGCGTTGTTATTATTATTATTATTATTAGCACCGCGTCTTACTACCCGTTCGGGTTATACGCACTTACGCTAATATGTAATGGTAGGGTGAATTGTGAGATGAAATGGAGGACCTACAGTTTAACGTGGAATTCGAACCACGGTGGAGGACTGGCATTCCTCACATAACAGCGTTGTTACTCCCTCGTTTCCATGTGATAAATCTTTCCTCAGATATATGACACATTTTTGCAAAGATGGTTCACCGAGACTGTATAGGTAACTGATATATTGCCAATCAGATATTGCTCCTATATATAGATTAAAGTCATTATAGTTGCAGTTTTTTTAATAGATTTTTTTTTTGCCCCAAAGAAATCAAATACTCCACCAATATAAACATAGAATTTAATTTTATTCACAAGGTGATATTAACATGTCTTTAATATCTGCCAAGGGTGTCTTGGAATGTAATGACGTTTCTTCTTAATTTAAAAAGTTTATCATCTAATGCCGATATGCTCATGACATGTATTCAACAACTGTTTATGTCCACCTTGTGAATAAAATTAAAATCTACGTTTCTACTAAAAAAATATTTGTTATATGATGGCAAAGTTTTGTTATAAAAACTGCAAAAACACTGGCCTTTTCTCGCGTACCATACATCTCCACCTAATATTATATTAACCAATCCTTAAACAGTACACAGTTTCGGTATTTACTAAAATTAACACAAAACTATTTTATATGATTAGACCTGTAAACATTGCTTAAAAGCAAAAATTTTCCACTCTGAAAAGTTCAAGAATCCACATATTTTGGTGGATCATTCAAACTTATAAATGGCTGAGAAATTAAATATAACTGATACAGGAGCTTTGAATGGATATTTGTGAATCGAATTATGTAATTTAATAGGGAGGCACAATACAAATTGTATTGACATTTGTATTTTCTTCCTCCCTTGTTTGTTTCATACTGACCCCCTTTAGCCCCCCACCCATTTAATCTTGGTTCTAGTTGGCCCCAACAAAGACCCGAATTTAAGGGACCAACTTCCCAGGGCCCCCACAAATCAAGGCTTTCACAAACTCTTGCAATAAAAATAAAATTTATTTTTTTATCTCAGTGGATTACATAGATCAAATCTTAATACCTAAATTCTTATTTATTTCTGACTAAAATGTGTAAACAAAATATTTTTTTTTTCCCAAAGATTTGAAATTATTTTCTGTCCCTGTCAAGATCAACTAAATACAAAATATAGTAAAATATCAACTAAAAACAAAAGATATATATACTGTTTTATTTTGTTTTAAATAAATCTATTTTATTGTGATGACAATATTTCCTTATTTAAATAATAACTTTGACATTGAACTTTTAACAGATAATTTTGTGAAGAATAAAAAATGATAATGTCTAAACGTTGAAAATAAAATGGGTTTTGATATTGGGGGTTGCTATGGTCAGCATTACGGAGCGCGTCAAAAATCCAGCCTTAGGGTTGCCGAGTTTTTCTGAGGCGTGGCTATAAAAGTGACAGACTGAGCTAAGTTTTCTGACAGAATAAAATTTTAAGCCACTCTTTTTTAAGAACCCCAAGCGATTTAGAGACCAACTTGCCTATTTCTTACGTTTGTTCGCTAGGATTTAAGGGTATTTAGTCAACATTTTATTAAAGCTGAGTACTGTGTGAGCATTTAAACAAACCGGAAAAAGGAAATTGTGTATTTTATATTATTTACAATACATAAATAATCGGTAAATATATTTTATGACTGTGAGAGGAAAGCTAGAAACTATAGGAACATTGAATGGAAATAACAAGCATTGTATTTTAATGTATTTTTTTAAATATTTATTTATAAATTAGAAATACAATAAATATGCTCTTGCATGATTCAAATAATCCAACATTTTCATAGTTATACAGTATTATTAAGTACAATCAGGCCCTAGCCTATTTCTGAAATTAGGATGACATTTAAAACTAAAGTTTAGCTTTTTAAATTTTCTCACATATGGCTTAATTAGGTAACATATTTTTGAGATAATTTTTGAGTTTATATATGCATGATTGTATGAATCTACAACACTAGTAATGCGAATAAACACATATTATGCTTCGAATTTAAAGAATACAAATCAATACAATTATTAAAGTAGTTTAATATTTATTGGTTTGTAAAATGGCACAACCAAAGCAACAACAAACAAACTAGGTACAGAAGTGGTAAAAAAAAAAAATCGGCGTGCATAGAACAATACGTTAAATATATTTTTAAAATATCTTCTCAAAACACGTGAATTATAACATTTGACACCTGTTTTTTGCATTTGTTTTATCAAACCCTCTAATAAAAATGGCTTACAAAATATAGTTAGTCGGACTTAACCATTATTACCCTGATAAGCATACTTATTTCTCGTTTATTTAGTACGAAATATAAAATAATATTAGTTTTATAACAATCCTTTAATGTCAATAATACTGTGTCCTTATCTATAAGGCAATATGTTTGTTTAAAAAAACACATACGTTGTCACATACTGATTTGAAAAATTAAACTTCTAATAAAAAATGTAAATTAAGTACTTAACTTTACAAATAGTAAATAAATATTATGGTATTTGTTCGAATATCTCTATACATATCTTATAACAACTTAGTCCTCGAAAATAAATAAATACAGAAAGTGTAACCATGCAAGATAAGTTTACTACCGTTTAGGGTAAATGAAGGGTATATTTTATTCATAACACTAGCGAGCAAGGTATTTTTGAGTTTTCTATTTGATTTTCTAATGATTATTTTGAGTATATTTTCAAATTAAAGTTTAAAAAAAAGATAGAACAGTTTATAGTTGTATAAAGCTTTATCTCAACTTGATTTAGCTACTTTGTTTTAGAAACTAAGAAGCTGAAAACTATTGATGTAATGATCAGTATTGTCTATTACTCATTATAACTGTCATTTGTCTACATTAACTATACATCTAAAAAATACTGATACATATAATTCTCCTTACTATTGATTATAAATTAACTAACATTATACATAAAAATAATTTAATCAAGGCGATTAAACACACCCTTATTTTAGGAGAACAGTTTGATAACTTTGAATATATTTCTTAACCACTATCAAGTTTGATTGCATTAGTAGAACTTCCTGAACCTTTATGTGGTGACCATAATGCCTTAACACTAAACTAGAAGAAAATCCTCTTCCTTTTTTAAAATAAAAAATAAAACTCTAAAATGCACTAAATTAAAGGAAGGCTAAAACATTTCTACTTAAAATTTCAAAGTCACGTCTTCTTGTCTTCTTTTTGTCGTGTTAAACGTTTCAATAAATCTAGGCGGTTCTCTTTGAGAGAATAGTCGCTCATCCTTGAATAGCTTTGAAACAAAACAATCGACGAAATAACTTAAGCGTAGTTTTCATCGTGTTTTTTCTCAAAATTACAAACTCAAGAAAAGTTTGAAAAAATAAGACAAGGAACTTTATAACGATGTTATTATTATTGTTGTTTTTGTGTGTGCGAAGACAGTATCTCATAGTCCTGCAAGTTTCCCTCCGGGGCAGCTGTAAATCCTCTCGTATTTTGGCAGTATCCCCACCAGGTGCGGGTCGAGCGCTTTCAACATGGCGGCGCTGTGACCTATCCCGCGGAACGCGAAAGTGGCGTCCCTACCGGCGTACTCTAGAAGTATTTCCTCGCCACCGGGGTGCTACGGGCAACACAGACACATGTCAATCAGATTTGTTAGGTTCACAAAATAGCAAATTTCATGCTTTTTAAGACACTTTAACAAAATTATGGTCTCAAGCGTTGATTCCAAGCCCTCTCGTATTTTTTCAAGTACAAATTCTCTTTAAGCTGCTATCAGGTCTCGGAAAACAAACTAATGTACATGGATAAGTGTCGACATTGGCAGAAAAAAAGCTCTATATGTAGGGAAGGAGACAGGCACGGTATATCCTTACGGATATAAAATAAAATGCACCTGCATCTGCGCAGAGGAAGGAAGTTAAAACCACAGAGAAACCGATATGTGATACATCGCTCTCAGCTCAACAGACTGGGACTTAGAATCGCGACCTTCCCATAAAAGGTTATTAATTACAATGCGATTTTACGCCTTAGACCACCGCTGCAGGTATGAAAGCCTCCAATAAAAGCTTGCAGACCTCCTAGATTTAATTATTAAATAATCTAGCAATGCCTGAGCTGCGCCTCTCTCCATGTTAAAACATCTGAATTATCATTATTAGCACCGCGTCTTACTACCCGTTCGGTTTATACGCTATAACATTTGAAATATTTGAAACATTGTTTTTTCCCCCCAGCAATGATGCAGCTGTAATCGAGAGCCTGTTTCGATGGCCGCATGGTCTAAGGTGTCACTGTCGTGTTAGACTAGACTGCCGGTGACAAGGAAATCGTGGTTTGACTCTCAGTCGGGTCTACTGAGGATGGTTTATTCCAAAATAGTCATCCTAGGTCACCATGATACATCACAACCCGATCGAGAATCGAGACCGAGATCCTTAGAACAGAAACCCGCCTTGATCGCGTAGTTTGCTAACGCGCTAGTTTCGTGTTGAGCTAGACTGCCGAGGACGGGGAGATCGAGGTTCGAATCTCGCTCGGGTGAGCTGGGGGGCTGATTTTTCCTAAATAGTTTTCCACTTTCCCTCCACGCAAGTGCGGTTTCACTCCCCCTATATTCAACCTTCAAAATTCCTAACCCATTAGAGTAATTGTACTCAAGCGTATAGACCGAACGGGTAGTATGACGTCGTGCTAAGTACAGTAGCCCCGTGGCTTCTTTGGTGCCGACTGACAGTTCACAGCTGACTTCTGACAGTCAACATTTAAGTATATAACTAAATTTCGACCGTCAGAAGTGACAGCTGCTAAACAAATGTTTTTGCAGATCGTATGGTTCGGCGTAGATATACATAATTTGGTCTGGTAACTTTTCAAAGCTTTTAGATGTCAGCTCTGAGCTGTCAGTCAGCACAAAAGAAGCCATGGTTTACTGTATTATTATTATCATCATCGTAGTACAGAAGGCATGGGGTGCTACCGATTGACCAAAAGTGATGATGGGTGTTTCCATTGTCTTGAAAGTAAAGTTACATAGAAGACAAACCCCAAAGTTACCTGATAGAGGAAGGTCGTGATGTCGTAGACACGGTCATAAAGCACCACCCAGCAGTCTGTGCTGTTATCGTGCCACGCCACCTGGTCCAAGGTCACTATCTTGTCGGTGGACTCGGTGACAGGAGGAGGGGAGGGGGCTTCCGACAGGCGCAGGGCGGTCACTGCCATGCACAGGGCATCCCCGGCTAGAGACAAAAGGCTCGTCTGGAAATAATAACAGCATTGTTGTTGAAGAGGGTCATTTCAGCGTGGTAATACAATAACAAGCATTTATTCAAGTATTTTTATAGTAAAAAAAAAGATGTTTCGACTATTCAGAAAAATTCTAACTACAGTTGGGTACTCGAATCCTAGAATTACTTGAATCCCATGTTATTCAGAAAATTCAAGATTAATAAAAATCTCAAAAATATAACCCAAATACAAATACGAAGGCCTTGACTTGAAATCCCAATTTTAAGCAATGGGTAAAAGTAAATAAATATAATTCGTTTCGGTAGTCGCGTGGTCTATCTAACACGCCACTCTCTCAGTATTCTAAAATGCCGATAGCGGGAAGATTGAAGTTCGAATCTCGGTCGGGTGTACTAAGGGTGGTTTTTCCGAAATGATTTTCCACTCTCTCTCTCCACGCAAATGTGGGTATACTTCCTTTAAAATAGCCTTCATAATCCCTAAAAACCATTAAAATAATTAGTATATAAGCGTATTACCCAAACAGTTAGTAAGATGCGGCGCTAAAAAAATAAAATACTGGTGTAGTTGAAAAAATAATAGGAACAGAAAAATATTAAATTGTATTAATTTACTCAAACAGATTGATATTTTTTTTATTGTGTAACATATATAAAAAAAAGTTTGTCAATGGTACCAAGCCCTTAACAACATTTTTCCAAATTCAATTTTAAATATTTGGACTACACAACGTGTATCTAAAACATTGCATCAAACTTTGGCAGGCTATTCCTTGGGTGAAGATAGAATAATTTACATCAGCAACCTAGGGTCTATCTTTAATATTAAGGGTGGTATTCACCCCTAAAGATAAAGATAAAAACGACTATTGTGTGAAATAGTATGAAAACTGCTTAGGGTATTACAACGAATCTTTGTATACTACTTATTGAAACCTTGATCATTAATAAACTAAATGTGCTATTACCGTTACCCACCCCCATCATTTAAAAAAGGAGGGGTTGTAACACATTTTTCTGCAATAAAATATGTCAGAGTAGGTATTACTAATTTTGACTTAAGATTACAAAACAAGGTTTAGAGATTAACAAAAAAAGGTGTCCTGGAGAAACTGTCTAGCTTTCTCCGTTTTCGAGATAATCACACAAGTTTGAGCTCAGAGACAAGTGTAAATGCCTGCCAGGTAGGCAACCAGAATCGCAGTGTTACTTCGCACTTCAGTTGTTTAACAATTTTTACCGGCACGTGTGACTATGTATCACGTACATTTGATAAACAAGGCTGGTTTGTGTGTAATTATGGAGAAACTCAGATACTTTTCCTTCTTCATAAGCTCCGATGTGTTTCTATTTATCACATTAGTAAGTTATGCTTACACAGTTCACACTTGGGTGGGATTTTAATCATTACACTCACTGGAGTATTGAAAGCTAAATTAAGAAATACTAATTGTAGTTCTTGTATGTTTAAGTTCCTAGCTTCAAAATCAGGTTCATAGCAAGTGTTCAAAATAGCGTCCCCTAACGTCATTGCAATAATTGAGGTGGCGTATCAATGACTTGCGTAATCTTTCGAAAACACGTGGTGTTTCTTGAACCTTATCACATGCAGCACCTATCCTGGCTAACAGGTCTTCCTCGGATTCAATGGTTGTCTCGTACACCGAAGCTTTGAAAAAACCACACAGAAAAAGTCTAACGTATTAAGGTAAGGAGAGCGTGGAGGCCACGCAACAGCCATATAGGCTCCCTACCTGGCAAGAATTAACACTTGTCTTTGAAATCAAACATTATTTGTTAACTTTTACTCCGTGTTTTGTAATCTTAAGTCAAAACTAGTAATACCTACTCGGACATATTTTATTGCAGTCCTTTTTAGCTCTATCTTTAGGGGTGAATACCACCCTTAATATTTAAGATGGACCCTAGGTTGATGATGTGAATTATTCTATTTTCACCCAAGGAATAGCCTACCAAAGTTTGATGCAATGTTTTAGATACACGATGTATATATATATGTGTGTGTGTGTATACATAAATCATGTGATCTGAATCTGTCACTTTTGATAGATAAAATGAAATAATATTAAATAATGTGTGGAATGTAAAATCTTATTGAAGTTGACCTCATAATATATTTTTTTTCATTTTATAGAAACCCTTCCATCAGAATTCCATTATATTTGATTTAATTGATTTATTTGACGTGCACTTTCTAAACCAACTGGTTGTATTAGTACACGATAATTTGATTTTTATCGTTCAAGAAAAATCCGTCATTCCCGTCTGGGCTTGAACCCACGATCATCGGGTTTGGGGCGATCACTTTACCGCAAGACCACAGAGGTAGACAATTCTACTGTAGCTACCACTGATATTGTAAATTGTGGTTAACCTCGGGATATGGTATTGAAACAAAAGTATCGATACTATACTCATTAAAATTATCGGAAGAAAAATATCGATACCGTACTAGTATCGAAAGATAAGTATCGGTATCGAAATTTGAACCTGAAAAAATATTTTTTCTTATCTAGTAATAATAATTTCAACTTTTCCATCATAATTATATTTTCATATTTATTTAAACACTGAACTTTATCATGATTTTTAATAACCTAAAACAAATATTACAAGATGCTTTTTCCCTATCCTACTTTTTTAAAAAACAACCTCCTTAATTAACTTAGGGGAGGTGTCGTTTTTTAGCCACACTCGTCGTTTATATACTCAATCATGATAGATTATTACTATTATTATTATTAGCACCGCGTCTTACTACCCGGTCGGGTTATACGCACTTACGCTAATGTGTAATAGTAGGGTGATTGTGAGATGAAATGGAGGACCTACAGCTTAACGTGGAATCCGAAACCACGGTGGAGGCCTGGCATTCCCCACATTCACAAGATGTCTGGTCAGAGGTAAAGGAAGGGTTTGGTAATCAGATAAATCTATGCCGGGACCGAGGATTGAACCCCGGGCGCCAGCACAGAAGTCTGACACCTTACACCTAGACCGCCAGGTCACCGATTATTACTATTGACAAACGATAGAAGAATAGACGCCTTGATCTGCTTCATCTTTTTAAACAACGCACATAAACTTTTCTACTTCGTCTGCTTGGGGCACCCCCTTTATTTGACTGAGTTCATTGCGTTCTAAAAAACTTATTTTGTTTAGTTTGTGATGACTGTGCTCATTGATAAAGGTGTAATAGACTGGTCACAACTCATTCCGTCGCCAAGTCACGTATCAGGATGTATTAAAACAAAGATGAAAGAACCGCTTTGAATTATAATAAGCTAAAAGAGATTGAATGCTAGAACTGCTTTTTTCTGGTCATGTAGAAAATGAATGAGAATTGAAAAAGTGTCATTTATTTTTCCTCCACAGTCCACACTAGTAAACATTTAACCGCAGCATGAGTGAAGATAGCAAAAAAAGTTGTTTCTTTCGATACCGGAGTGTGAGTACTAATATCAGTTAAAGTATTGAGAAAAAAAAAATGAGGGAAAAATTACCAGTATCAAAAGAAAAATATAGATATTAGTAAATTATAGATACTTTTTTTAACATCCTTATGTCAACATGAACAAACATCACGATGCGTTGCACATAAGAACAAACGATAATAGTTAGGCAAGCTGTGATACGCCCAGGATAACGGGACTGTATGGCCTCTAGGGGAACTTTACCTCTTACGACAGCAGTCGCTAACTAAACTACAATAGACCCGTGGTTTCTTTGGTGCTGACTGACAGTTCACAGCTGACTTCTGACAGTCAACATTTATGTATATACCTAAATCTTGACTGTCAGAATTGACATCTGCTAAACACATGTTTTTTCAGGTCATATGGTTCGGCGTAGGGATTCATAATTTAGTCTGGTAACTTTTCAAAGCTGTCAGCTGTGAGCTGTCAGTCAGCACCAAAGAAGCCATGGGGATACTGTACCCACACTAGGCGTGTAGTTTGATCGACCCGCTCTCGGGACATAATATACAATCTGATTTGCTGTCAATAAACTACAGCCACTTGACGTAATTAATTCATAAAGGTAGAAGAATAGATTTTACCGCCATAAAATATGGCAAGTAAATTGGGATCCTTGATTTTGGTTTTTCAAACTATATCTATTTTTTCTCCCGCAGGATTTGACAAACATTTAAATTAAGTAAATTATACTTCATTCATGCTAACGTAATTGAAACATAATTGTGAACAAATAAAAAAATCTGGTAACCACGGTTTTGCTTGATTTAGCTATGTAAAGTTTTAGTAATGTAATAGTAAAAAGTTAAGGAGTGTGTGTAGGGGGAGTAAATTAATAGGGGGAGGGGGTATAATTTACGTGTAGGAAACCCCAGGAAGTTATCATAGGTGACCCAGATTGGGGGTGTCAAATTTTCAGAGCAAATAAAACCAAACTGCAAATTGGTTTTTCAATATTTTTGTCTAAAATATTTTGTTTTAAATATTGTTTGCATATTATTAAAAGTATTATTGGGGGAGCTTATTGATGTATATATTTTTTTAGAGTCATTACTCTTCTATTGTAAGGAGACATCTTTAAAATCAATTGTATGGAAAAAGGGCATCTTTAATCAATAGCAACCCACCTCGGTGGCGTAGTTAGCTAACGCGCTAGTCTTGTTGAGCTCAACTGCCGAGGACGGGGAGATCGAGGTTCGAATCTCGGTCGGGTTAACTGGGGGAGGTTTTTCCTAAATGGTTTTCCACTATCCTTCCACGCAAATGCGGGTTCACTTCCTCCAAATTCAACTTTCACAAATCCCAATCTATCATCGTAATTAGTACTTAAACCGTATAACATGAACGGGTAGTAAGACGCAGTGCTAAATAAAAATTAATAGCAGCTCTGCGTGGTTGAAATATTTACCTTTCTTCCAACTTCCGTGGCTGCGGTTGTGGTTATTGCCACAGCAGGTTCATCCACTTGTTTCAACGCTTCAATCATCTTTATCGGCGTCTGCAAACAAACAAATGGCATCCTTAAACAGGCGTCTACTTTATTTATTCAATTGTTAGTGTTAGGAGTATGTATGAGTCTTGTGCGAGATTTCTTTTGTGTCTTATCAAGCTGCAAGGTAAGAGTTTATTGATCTAACAAGTTCCTGGGAAATGTTTAATTATTAGTTGATTATTTAAGTAATTATTTAATATATTTATAAGAACTCGTAGCAAGTATTATACTGTAATTTAAATTCGAGTAACATTGTAAAACAAATAAATAAAATAAAATTGATTTTTTTCTTTCTAAATTTGACAGTTATATGCGTGACATTTTTAAAGTTAATATTTTGAGTTCATAATATGTGATCAGTAATTATTTCTAAATTGACATTAAAATTTGTGTGAGAACCGTGGGAATTAAAAAAAACAACATACTCTTCGAATTTACAAGTAAATTTTATATTTCACATAAATAATGAACAACTAACTTAAGATTGATAGATTTTCGTATTGAAAATAAGTTTTTAATTAACAAAATACTGAATCAATCATTTAGCGAGTCCCTCTCAAACTTATGCATTGAATTTGATTAATATGAATCACTACAATATTTATGTCTATATTCGAATTAGTAAAATGTTTCCAAACTTATTGAACAAAATTTACAATTCAAACATTTCAAACACTAAAATTTTAACCATAAAAACCTTCGAATTAGGTTCATGAACACTAGAAGTGTCCATTATATTTAAATTTCGAACTTTTAATCTTTAACAAACGATAAATACAAAAGTGTGGCCTGTAAGGTTTTACTCTAAACAATAAAACCTAACGGATGCACGTTAATGAGGGGGTTTAAACGTCCGTGTGGAATGCAATATCCAATTAGTTAAAGTACGTTGGTACGTTGCTTGCAGCGACAATGATCGTGCAGGCACTGGACAGTCCAACTAAAGTCACGCTGAACGAAAGAAGCCCTTCAATGAGATGGTTGGTTAGCTGGATGGTTTGGGTGGGGAGGGGGTTCGGGGGGGTTTAAGAGTGTGATCTAATCAACGCAAAGCGACGAAAACTGCATATCCGCCGGTCCGGTCTGTAACCTGTTCAAACCAGGTTAGAGGAGTGGGGGGAGGGAAATAGGAGGGGGTATCACGTCTGGCGGAAACCAATCAATGGCCACGTGGATTTTTTTTTTATTATTTCGCGGTCGTGTTATGTAATCGCATATTTGTTTCCGAATGTGTATTACGTAAGACGTATCACGTAATAAATGTACTATAGTATTCAGTGTAATTAATTAAAAGTTAACTAATGAATATTAAACATTATCGTTAAAAACATGAACATACTAGTTTAACAGCAAAATTAAACACCATAATTAAAAACACGAATATATTAAAAAAACAGCAAAATTAAGCTATTTAGAATATCAACATGATAGGGGTATTTAAAGTAAATTTTCTGAACCAAATTATTATATAGGCAAACTGACTTACAACCTAGCTTAATTCTAGAACATACACAACTTCCACTCCCCTGGCTGTTTATTTATCGCTATTAAAGGCAATTTCCTCAACGATAAATCGTCCAGCCTCACCTAGAATCGAACCTGGTAACTTTAGCTCAGTATATTTTTTATAGTTAACTTTATTTTTTACTTTTAAAATTTCCTTAAAGGATAAAAAAAAGGTTCTATATCTAGTTCTTTTTGTGCATTTACGAGTGAATAGTACCAAGGACTAGTACATATTGTGGACAGCAAATCAATATTTTACCACCTACAAGACTAAATTTAAACCTCAATGGGATTCAAACCTAAGCCCTTCAAAATATGAAAAACAATTATTCAACTTTCTTGAGCGTGGATAAGGCCTATTCTTGCTGTGTGGATGATACATTCACTGAACTTATTCCAAAATATTAAGGAAGGGGTTTTAACTCACGGTTTGAGGAGAAAAGTTAACTCTGAGTAGATTCACAATATATTCATATGGAGCTATAATTAAGTGTTATTTACAAATCTTATTTCGATTTACTTTACTTCACCTTTGATATATATACATTTGAAAATTATTATTATTATTATTGTTATTATTTTTAAAGTTGAGAATTTGTATAGAGTTGTCAAGAAAATTAGGTTCCGTTTACAATTTATTAATTAAAATGAGAGGTTTAAAAATATATTTGAATCACAATTGAAAGATAAAGTAGGTATCTTTGATTGTTATAAGTTTGTAATGTGTACTCGATAATAATTTAGTACCGTGCATTTATGTTACGGCTATTTAAATATTAATATAGGCTTATTAAAAATCAACGCACATAAATAAAATGTTCATCACAGTATACAACTTACCGGCAGATTTGAAGTTTTTTTTAAGAATTTCTTATATCAATTTGCCAACACTTGTTACTACTTGTTAATAAGATTAATAAATATTTTCTTCTAGTTAATTAACAATAAAAAAAACACCAACTTATAATGTTTATTTAATGTATTTGTAAAAAACAACAATGAATATATTATTTATAAATAAACGTAAGTGTCGAAAATATAAAAACTAAGAATTAATTCACGCACAATGTTTTCACTTAGGTTGTCTTTAGAGAAGTATGCTCAATCCCTTCAATCCTGCCGATTAAATAGTT
This sequence comes from Timema douglasi, assembly GCA_901482245.1. Taxonomy (NCBI): domain Eukaryota; kingdom Metazoa; phylum Arthropoda; class Insecta; order Phasmatodea; family Timematidae; genus Timema; species Timema douglasi. The sequence continues at coordinate 306,983 of CABEEJ010000108.1, forward strand.
AAGTGGAGGATGACGAAACAACGGGTCGAACATAATCAGGACGCATACCGCGACAATTGACCTCTGGCTTACAGAAGTTACGCGGGCAGAAATCACGGCTATGATTGGTCGGCGAGGCCCACGTGGCCAAGAGGCTGGATTCTTGACTGCTATACTAGGATTCACGTCAACGATAACTTGATTTCGTTCATTGATACAACGATAACTTGATTTCAAGTTTATATTCGCGCTCTCATTTGAGTTCAATAATTTAGCTAATCGCTAGGAACGGAAATATCCCCCCCCCTCTCCATTATATGATGCAATGTTAGAGACCAATGTCAGTGTTACTATTATTTGTTTTCATAGATCAACATAAATTAAAGATATCTATATTTCATTGACAAATCTTAGTACGCAATGTTGTACCCAAAACATTAACAATTCCGTTCAAAACAAGTTTACTAATAATTAAATAATATATCAGATGTCCCCCTTTCCTAATTATTTTACTTTCACAATTTTTTTTTATTACAGGATCAAAAATGTTTATAGAAAGTTCATTCACAAAACTTTTTGGATAGCTTGCTTCGGTGGCTTAATGGTTTAAGGCAGCGGTCAGCAACCTACGGCCCGTCGACTGAATTTATATGATCATATTATTATTATATGAGAAATTTAAAGCTGAAAATTTTGTTCTATTTTTTTTTTCCAAACTGGCCCACGATTTTTTTAGATTTTTTTATCGAATCCATATGGCCCACAATATTAAAAGGTGTGCTGACCCAGAGTCTAAGGCGCCGCCACGATTTCCATATACTGGTCTGCCTCTGACTGGGGTATCGGGGTTCGGATCTCGCTCGCGGGTGTACCGAATAATTTTCCTTACAAAACTTTCCACTGTTGTTTAAACTATTGTTAAATTTCGTTTTATTCCTTCAGATTTTAATAGGTCTCTTGAAGACGAAATTTATGTCATGGCCACAGTGACAAATGAAAAAAAAAAGACAGAATTTTAACAAATTATTGACGGAATGAAGACTGGCACGTGTTATTTGGGAGATAAGCAAGATTTTCTTAAAATAATTGGCAATGAATACCACCAAATCACTTTTTAGCTTTTAAGCTTCGAACCCATATTTTAATTTAAATATATTTAAACTCGCATCGGTGCTCAAACGGTCTAAAGTGTTAATTTAAAAAGTGACTAGCACACCCCCCTTATTGGGTTGACTGTACGTTGGTACGTAGCTTTATGTAGATAATAAATAATGAGGTCAGTTGTTATTGAACCAGGGACAATCATATCAATAAGTTTTATGTTATCCATCACGATACTACCATTAAGTTTGAGTTGAGAGGAAAATATAAAATAACCAGCTCGGCGGGTAAGAACTACGGATATAATCGACAGTTTAAATATTGATATCTAGATCTGAAGTGGCTCAAACGCTCATGTTTAAAAAATGTCAGGTGGTTTCGGGTGCCAAATAGTGTTTTGGTCTGTTAGCCCTTCTATTTTTTTTTTTTTTTGCTAAAGC
>CABEEJ010000108.1:308557-326736 GCA_901482245.1 Timema douglasi
TTAGCCCTTCTATTTTTTTTTTTTTTTTGCTTAAGCACTGCGCCTTACTACCCGTTCGAGTTATACGCTAATATACTAATTACACTCATGGTTTTAGGGATTATGAAGGTTATATTTAGAGGAAGCGTACGTGCAATTGCGTGGAGGGAGGGTGGAAAACGGTTTAGGAAAAACCACCCTCAGTACACCCGATCGAGATGCGAACCTCGATCTTCCCGTCATCGGCAGTCTAGTCTAATACGAGAGTAGCGCGTTAGACCATGCGGCCACCGAAGTGGGTAGCCCTTCTATTGAAATAGATGTTAACTTCAGAAAAAAAAACCACTTCGTTGGACTCCGATATAAGGCGTTACTCTGGCAATAGACTAGACTGCCGATGACGTAGAGTTCGGGGTTTGAATACAGTTCAGGTGTTTTTCTCTAAATGATTTTCTAATCCCCCACCACGTAAATACGGGTACACATGCTCTAAACCCAACCTTCCTCATTCCTTGAGTAAATGAGTACGTAAACATACAACCCAAATGGGTAGTGAAAGTTAATGACAAAATATTAAACTTGTTAAAAAACACACACTTAAAGTGGAAAAAAAAGGGATTTAAAAAAAACAAACTAAATAGTTATTATGTTCATGTTTAACAAACGTACGATATGTAAAAACAACTAAACAATTATTTAGCTCGTGTATTTTGAGAAACAAGTTGTACGAAGTAAATACAAAAGAATGCAACTCGAAAAACCGGTTTCTTGCTTGGATTGAAAAAAAAAAAAACTTTCCCCCAAAGCTATAAGGTCTGGAGTAAATAATAACCACTAAAAATTGTTTACTTAATAAATTTCGAGAAACAATTTGTTCATTAACCCATAACATGTTTTAAGTAGTAACTTAAATAATAAAGTGTGGAACTAAAAAATAACCCTGTTTTTACTTCTTATTCATTTGGTTGTTGTTTAGAAATAATAATTAACGATCCTCTCCCCTACCAACGAGGTCAATATTCCTGACAGTCAAAAAACCTTCTAAGTGCCAATTATTTCCGAAGTGGTTTAAAGTTTAATCAACAGAGATAAATTCTTTTAGTTGTGGCTGATGTAATCAGTATAAAGTAGAAATTCCTAAAATAACAAATTGTAGCTATCTAAAGCCAAGATAATTATAATTTTATACATTTAATCTTTACAGGTGATCGGATTATTCATGACTAAGTATCATTGGTATTTCTATTCGGTACCTGCGATATCATTTTAGAGGAAATGTATCCGCATTTTCGTGTGGTTAGAATGGCAAACCATTTAAGAAAAAATACCCCCAGTAAATCCAACCTTCCCATCCATGAAAAACTAGACCAGCCTAGACCATACGACCACCGATGCGGGCTCATGTAAGAGTTAGTCTAGTGAGTATCCACTGGTCACTAAAGTTACTAAAGCTACTTTAATCTATTCATACGTCAAGTCATGGGACAATAGCTACAAAATAACATCCACTTCAGTATCAGAATGGTCTAAGGCTTTACTATCGTGTTTAGACTCGCCTATTGAAGACAGGAAGATCGGGGTTCGAATCCCGGTTGGGTATACTAATGGTGTTTTACTTAGAGGTTTTCCACTCCACTTCCACACAAATGCGAGTATATTATTTCTAAAGAATGCTTCCTTCCTCATCCCTACCCGCTTAGAGTAATTATCATATATGCGTATAACCTGAACAGGTAGTAAGATACAGTGATACAACATTTAAAAAGTAAAATAACAATAATATTTAGCACCGCGTCTTACTACCCGTTCGGGTTATACGCTTTAAGTACTAATTACACTAATGGATTAGGAATTGGGAAGGTTTTAATCAGAGGAAATGAACCCGCATTTGCGTGGAGGGAGAGTGGAAAACCATTTAGGAAAAACCTCCCCCAGTTCACCCGACCGAGATTCGAACCTCGATCTCCCCATCCTCAGCAGTAGAGCTCAACACGACAAGCGCGTTAGCCAACTACGCCACCGAGGCGGGTAAAAAGTAAAATATAAATATAAAATAGCACTAATAATAATATAGTAAAACGCCAACGATTGCATAAAGTGTGTTTGTAGTTTACAAAAGACCCTTCAAATAAATACCTGAACAAAAGGAATTTCCGTATTTGGACGTTCATGACTGTTAATAGAAAGTGCAGGATACTTATTTAGTATATTTGATCGAGGCTGTGCCAACGTTGAAAATATGCGAGTTTTTTTTATAGTCTAGTGCAAATCAAAGTGTAAAAAACAACATATTTCCAGGAAGCAATTACTTGACTGACAATCCTTACGGCTGTATATTTGTAGCTAAAGCACAAATATAATTAGCTCAATCGAAGTTTTATAGCTTAATTACCCGTCTAGACCCTTTAATAACACTTAACTTAACTAGGAAATATAATTATAATCAGACATAGCATCTTGTTGTGGTTTTCTGTATTCTACTAAAAATAATAATAATAATGTTATTGAGACCATTGGAACAATTAGTAATAATGTTAATAATAATAGTAATAATTGTAAAATAATCATTTTAAAATGAGAAAAGTATTAAACTTATACGATCTTCGCTGCTGTAAAATAAGTAATGCGAGAAACCGCACTTCAATAAGTTTTCTGGTTCGAACTTAGTATTGTATTTAAGTCCAATTAACCGGAAAATAAAATACAGTAGGACCCCCCCATATCGCCGGGTTAATAAGTTCTTTGATCTACCGCGGTCACGTGAAACCGCAGATAGTACCAAACTATGATATAACATGATATTCATGTAACGGTAAGGCTTAATTGATAAATTATTCACAGTAAGACATTACCAACATTAAATAAGGTAATAATTACGTGTACTGTATACTACAGTATGATTACTATTCTCCATTCTTCTTGTTGCGACGATCACCGATGATGATTATGATGATGGTGACGGCGATATGATAGCACAATGCCAATTGTAGGCGCGTTTATGCTGATGGTCTGGCCGGTTTTCGCTCGGCGCGTGGTTTGAAACTTATAAACCATTTGTCTCTTTAATTAAAAATAAATACAATTGGTCAGTTGTAAACCGCGGATACCAAATCAGCGGATACGGGGACCCACTGCTCAGTATCACGTTCTAATCAGAAAATATATTGAGGTCGGGCTTTCTGTAATCATGGAATTAGTTCAATATATACTTACTTACTCAATGGCATTAGGAACTCGAAAGTTTATTGTCGCACGCACAAAAGTACAACATGTATCCTTATCTTGAGTTAATTCTATCCAGTCTATCTCATTACACCCTATCTCTCTGAGGTATATCAAAGTGTTATCCTCCCATCTGCGTCTGGGTCTTCCCAGTGGTCTTTTCCCATTGGGTTTGATATTCAATAACTTGAACCCGGCTCTAGATTCTCCCATTCGCGCTGCATGACCTGCCCACCCTAATATGCGAGATTTTATTACCTTAACCATGTCTGGTGATGAATACAGGGTATGACCCGCCTCGGCGGCGTAGTTGGCTAACGCGCTAGTCGTGTTGAGCTCGACTGCTGAGGACGGGGAGATCGAGGTTCGAATCTCGGTCGGGTGAACTGGGGGTGGTTTTTCCTAAGTGGCTTTCCACTCTCCCTCCACGCAAATGCGGGTTCACTTCCTCTAATTAAACCTTCCCAATTCCTAATCCATTAGAGTAATTAGTACTTAAAGCGTATAACCCGAACGGGTAGTAAGACGCGGTGCTAATATTATATTATTAATACAAGGTATGCAGCTCATAATTATGTAGCGTCCTCCACTCCCCACTTTCTTCATCCGTTTTTGGACCAAATACCTTCTTAAGCACCTTGTTTTCGAATACCCTAAATTTATTTTCGTCATTTAAGGTAAAAGGCCATGTTTCTCACCCATAGAGAACAAACGGTATCATTACGGCTTTGTATATTCTGAGTTTTACCTTTCTTGACAGCAGGTGAGACGCTAAAAATTACTGACCGGGTAGTAACAAGCATTTACCGACTGTATTCTTTCCCTAATTTCCAATCTAATATTGTTATCCCTAGTTAAAATTGTTCCTAAACATTTGAATTCATTAACCTTATCAACATTTTATGTTGTTTGCTGTAATATCTAAATTATCTAGCCTCTAATAAAATGTATGCATTTCTTGCGACAACTCCCTTACTATTACCTAACGAAGCTAAATCATCCGCGTACCCTAGTAGCTGTATTGTACCGTTTAATGCCAACCTTTCCCTACTCTCTTGCATTACCCTAATAGCATACTCTAAGGCTAGATTAAAGAGTAATGGGAAAATTATATAATATATAAATTATTATTATTATTATTAGCACCACGTCTTACTACCCGTTCGGGTTATACGCACTTACGCTAATGTGTAATTGTAGGGTGATTGTGAGATGAAATGGAGGACCTACAGTTTAACGTGGAATCCGAACCACGGTGGAGGCCTGGCATTCTCCACATTCACAAAATCAATAAATACATTTTTTAATTTTATAATAATATATATTTTTAAAGTTTTTTGTTGTATTTAAAAAACATATTGGTAAAATGGCTTCGCCGGTCTCATTCAGAAAGTTGCGTCCGTCACCTGGTGTTTGTCCACTAAGCAAAGGGTCCTAAGTTCTATTCATGGTATGGTCGAAAAAATTATCATTGGTTAAACGCGGGTTTTTCTTTTAACAGTGATGAATTAACGGCCTGGGGCTGGATGTTGTGTCTGTTCTAGGTTTAAGCTAGTTTATAAGCCGTTTTATGATGTAATCAGTTGGTTCAGAAAGTGAACATTAAATACCTCAAATAAATATATTAAAACTAATATCAATATTACGCTTTATTATAGGCTGCATCACTGCGAAATAATGCGAAGTAAGCCTGTATTAAATACAGAATAGAAATAAAGGAGTTGATGTAAGTTAATACGTATTATTAAAACCGCGTCATACTACCTGCTTAGGCTCTACGCATAAATTAAAATTAATTCATTAATTATAGCACAGAAGTCGATACGCGAGTGTGTGAAGAGATATATTTAAATAAGTTGAAAAGTGACATTTGGACATGATAATTGAACCTGGAACCCTTTGGCTTGGCGCGCAATGAGCTATCCAGGATTAGTACCTTGCTCAGGGTAATTCTTCGTTCATACCTTAAGGCTGAGTCTGTAATGTACGTGAGGAAATCGTCCGCTACAAATGAGCGATCAATTAATATCGCGAGCTATCAGATAACCCAGCCATCTGCGAATCAGGATTGTTATGCTGACAAGTATACGACACAAGGTTGTATTTTTTTAAATTTTAACACCGTGTCTTACTACCCTTTCGGGTTATGCTTTAATATACTAATTACGCTAATGGTTTTAAGGACTAGGACGATTATATTTAGAGGAAGTGTATCCGCATTTGCGTGGAGAGAGATAGAGAGTAAAGCTTTTTTTTTAAATCCACCCTCAGTACACTTTACCGAGATTCGAGCCTTTATCTCCCCGTCATCGGCAGTCCAGTCTATTGCGAGAGTAGCGCGTTAGACCATGTGGACACCGGAGCGGGTTGAATTGTGAATTTGTGGAAGATAAATAAAAATCCCTGAAATCACTTCGTTTGAATTTATTTCATAATATATATTTACGATGTTAGCTTCTAGGAGGAATTTGACAGAAGTGGAAATATTAAAACTTTAGAGATATCGATTGCATCCGTACTATTAAATGTATAGATTTATTTTTTTTGCATATCAAAATTTATTCAAAATATTTTCGAAAAAAAAAGGGAGGGGGGAATTTTTCCGTCCCACGTCTTGCGATGTACCAAATAGAGATAGATCGACTCCTATATTTCTCGAATCCGAATCTTAAATTTTCTTTCAGTCATCGAATCTTTAAAAATGAACAATTTTATTTAAAGTGAAAATATGATCAATTTAATTTAAAACAGGTTTTTAAGGTTTGGTTTCACTGACAAGTGATATTTTGTTTGTCGTGTCTATTACGTCACAAACAAACAAGAAAACACCCTTTTTTTTAAAATAAATAAATTAATCATAATAATATTGTGTCCTTTACTGTAATTTTGTTACTCTAGCAACTATAAAAATTGCTTGAAATTATTATATAAAGTTAAGTTTTTGATAATTTTATTTAAGGATTTTTTTCTAGATTTTTACAAATCTAGAATCTCTGTAATATCAAAGGATTCGAGCATCCTCTCTAAACAAATATCCCACTACACGCTTCGGTGGCCGCATGATCTAACGCGCTAATCTCACAGAGGACTAGACTGCCGATGATGGTGAGATAGAGGTTCGAATCTCAGTCGGATGGGCTGAGGGTGATTTTTTTCAAACTGTTTTTTTCACTCTTTCTTCATGATAATATGGGTACACCTCTTCTAAATATAACCTTTCTAATCCATAAAACCACTGACTTAATTACTACAAAATGTATAACCCGAACGGTTACTAAGACGTGGTGCTAAAAATAAAATAAAAACCAACCCATTGTGTGTGTGTGTGAGAACGAGGGTCAGGAATGGAAACGGAGGGATATTAGCTGAGAAAAAACAAAATAGAAAGACGATAGGGGGGAGAGAGAGAGAGAGCAAAATGACGTATTCAACCCTAGACCTCCTCATGAAGGACATAACCCCACGTTTATACTTAAATGTCTACACACACTATCAAATATTACGTCATAGTGTTCTTGAGATAACTTAAATGAAAATTGTAAAACAGATTTGGAAATTCTCTCAAAAGATGTCAGTCAGATTGACGCAAAACACACCAACTAAAGTATTTGTCTAGTTTTATGAAGACATTGTAAAATCTGTCTTGGAAATGTATCTAAAAGAATGTGACATTGACGCACGCAAAACAAAAAATACGCGTTTAGCATCTTAAAAAAAACATATCTATGACAGTGACGTAAATACTGTATAAAAAAATGTTTTCTCTTTATATTTATTTAGCACCGCGTCTTACTACCCGTTCGGGTTATACGCTTTAAGTACTAATTACGCTAATGGAATAGGAATTGGGAAGGGTGAATTAAAGGAAGTGAACCCGCATTTACGTGGAGGGAGAGTGGAAAACCATTTAGGAAAAACCACCCCCAGTTCACCCGACCGAGATTCGAACCTCGATCTCCCCGTCCTCAGCAGTTGAGCTCAACACGACCAGCGCGTTAGCCAACTACGCCACTGAGGCGGGTTTTTCTCTTTATAAACACTTGTTTTTCATTGTATTTTTTTTATAAGCTACGGGTTAGCTTAAACTCAATTTGGCCCACTATATAACATATATTATGGGCTACCTCATATAAAAGCACAAATTTTCACATTCAGGCATGAGAACAAACGAATGGATTAAAAAATAATAATTTTATGGTAAGGGGGTGAGGAGGGGGAACTAGCTTGAACTATGTGAAATGCCGGCATCAGCCGTGTCCAATGGTTACTGTAACTCCAGTCAAAACGCCCGAAGTCTTCAACGAGCATCAAGCCCGAAAAAAAATAATTTGTTTTTACTTGACATAACTAAACATTTATTTGAAAATATAATTTAAACTATCAAAATTAAATTCGACACATTTAATGCACAGTCACGGCATCATTAACATGATACAAATGTTTGTGTGAATTCTAAGTTCAAGGATATATTATCTAATTAACATATAGTGTAATTTACAATCTATAGTCGGTCCAACGTATAAAGAACCATTCCGCGAATATTAAAATAAACTCAAAGAAGTGAGCATTACACACGCTTATTATCTACATACATACAATCCATGTTCTGTCTGCAAAGGCCATCCAGGACTTTTCCTCCCACTTACAAATACACTGAAAATAACTTTAAAAAAACTCGCTTCAGTGGCCGCATGGTCTAAGGCGCTACTCTTGCAGTGTACTAGACTTCCGATGACGGGGAGTTTGAGCTTCGCATCTCAGTTGGGTGTACTGAGGTTTTTTCCAAAATTGTTTTTCACTCTCCCTACACGCAAATGCTTGTACACTTCTTTTAGATATAACCTTACTAATCCCTAAAACCATTAACGTAATTATTACATAAACATATAACTCAAACGGGCAATAAGATTCGATGATAAAAAACAAATTCCTAAACTTACTCACAAACATCTCGCGGTTATATTAATTAGGATTAGGTATTGCTCTCTCTTTGAGCTAAAGTCGGCAGAAATTTTGTCAACCTCTCCTTGTTTATAGTCTGTTACAAACATATAAATGTAGTTCGTCACGAACTGTTGTAGCTTCTATCCAGTAGCCATATTTGTTTTCAGCATATAAGGCACCTTTTAACGTTCTCTTGCTTTTAAAAATTAATTTGAATTAAACAGCAAAATAAAACTTCAATACTAAACAACCAACCAAACGGTTATTTTCATAACCAAAATCTAGCAATTTTAAATATACATTATAACAGTGAATTATCGTATAAAATACAGTTAATAAAACCACGTGCGTGAGTCAACAAGTTGAAGAACAAAATATTTTATAGTTGAGTACTATTGATTTTTATTTAGGCGTGTCTATGCTACCGTTAATAATTTTACTAAAAATTTGAATAATACAGTGTCTTCTTTGAATATTAATTCGGCTACTTAGTAATCTGTGTGTTCGTTTGCGAATATTATTTCGGTGTGTGAGCTTGCTATCCTAAGAAAATAAACGGTTTTTTAGTGATCTTTAAATGATTATTTATCTAATATAACATTAAAGCGTGCGATAAAAAAAATAGCGAGTGTTTCTCAGTGATCGATATACATTATTCGAAAATTTAAGTGTATCAAGATTATTGAATAAACCTTTTAACCCCGAGATTGTGTTGTGTTGCCCTCTAGGCTAAACCTCGAGTTTTTGGAGTTTTATAGTATTCCAAAAAAATCTGTGAATTGTAATAAAAAATACTTGCGAGTCTATTTTACAAAGTCATTAATATAACGGTAATTTATTAAGATTTTCGTACAACATAATTCTCAAGTTTTCTTCTGGTTCTTTAATTTCATTTTACGTTGATCCATGATTATGGTATTTTTATACCGAAACATGTCGGAAGAATATAAATCAGTATCATTCTAATGGCTGACTATCACAAGGAGTAATGGGATTGAACCAAGATAAGGCTTAGATTTTATACATAACCTTAAATTTACAATTATTATATTCTTCAAAAACGTTGTAACAAGAATATTTTCATTATTTTATTAACCTTCATTCGAAGATGCTAACCCACTAATTCAATTTTATTACCTAATTTACAACACTGTTGATCTTTAAACTTTGTTTTTGCCCTTAGTTTGTCGTATCCAAGTTTTGTAACTAAATTTTAATATGCTATATGCGTATTTTAGACTTGTACTCAACCCATGTTTTAATTCAATGTTATATCAATTTATTGAAATTGTCTATACATTACATTTTGTCGCTCATTAAAAGCAAAATATAATCAATATTTTGAATATTGAAAGTTACTTAATTCATCTAACAATTTTAAAATTATATAATTCATTAAATTTAAAATCTATATATTATGTTATAGCTTTTCCTGAGTTTCATATATAAGTCTTAACTTTAATTATTACCACACCTTACTTTAAACTACTTTAGAAATGTTATCTAAAATGTTGTAATAGTGTTAAAAAGGTTTATGACGGTGTTTTTTTTCTACATGCAATACTACACATTCAGATTTTTCACATTTAAAATGTTATTAATAATACTATTAACAAAAAAAAATTTGTAAAATAACAAAATAAAAATTATTAACTTAATAAAAACTAATATGAGATTGAATGCTAAATTAAAAAAATATTGTGGGAAAAATTAATAATAAATACTAGGCCTAACATCAACATATCAAGGTCAACAATTAAAAAAACCCGTTATATATGTTTCTTTTATATAAATTATATTTTGACTGTCTGAAGTGACAGCTGCTAAATACATGCTTTTGCAGATCATATGGTTCGGCGTATGGATACATAATTTGGTCTAGTTACTTTTCAAAGCTGTCATCTGTCGGTCAGTACTAAAGAAGCCATGAGGGAACTGTAGTAATGAATCCAAGCTAACAGGGCTGACTAATCACAATCTAGTCTAGGGAGTCACTCTGCCCGTATTTGAGGCTACCCCTTTTGACTGACATAGTCATATTACGCAGTGAATAAAGGATGAGTTTAAAATGTTGACAAACTTGCTTTAAAAGAAGATGTTTCCAACAAGATGCAGGATTAATACTTTGAAGTATGTCCTGTTTTAAAGCCTTTGCTTTAGGGTGTTTAATTTAGTCTCCCTGTTGCGCACTTACTGAAGGAAGTTCTAAAATCTATCGTATTTTATTTGATCAGAATCGCTTTCTCTTTTAGGTCTTATAAGTGCTTCGACCTTAATCCAAGGGTCAGATTTATCTTCATATTTAGTGCGCCTCTAAACCAAATACAAGACGACACTTACTATAACTAGACTCGAAGAGAATGGGCCAGTTTCGCATATGAACCAGGCCGATCTCATTCTGGTCTAAGTAGGTGTCTTCTTTACTACGGCAGTGGTTTTAGGGATTAGGAGGGATATATATGTATAAGAAGTGTACTCTCATTTGCGTGGAGGGAGAGTGGAATTCCATTTTTGAAAGAAAAAAAAATACACCCGACCGAAATTTGAACCTCGATCTCCCCATCATCGGCAGTCTAGTCTACCGTGAGAGTAGCGACTTAAATTATGCCTCTGACTATGAATCTGGCCTTTAGTATTTATGTTAGGAACAACTTCGACATTTACTGTGTGAGACTCACATCTTAAACCACGTGAACAACGGCTATTCTCTATGAATATAAGCTACTATTGACTATAGTATTCATTTGTTTTCCGTCTAACTTGATCACCAAAGAGAAATATCAAATTAGAATCCAAGGAGAAATTATAAGAGATATTTTAACTTGAAATCCAAAGAGAAATTATAGGAGATGTTTCAACTTGAAATCCAAAGAGAAATATTAATACTGCAATAACGATAAGAACATGAAGGGAGAGAGGTTTACTATTCACAGAACTAGTAATTATTAGTTTATACCCTCCTCACGATCGAACCTGGGGTCATCTGAACCGCAAATATTACCCTATAATCACGTTATTAAGCTCGATAAAGTTGTGTCTGTTCAAGTTCCCCTCCCCCCTCCGATCAAGGTCACCGGCGCCAATAGTTGAACACACCCCTCAATGAATGACAAGTCCATCCTCCAGCGAGATTTCCGAAACAGCGTCTAGGCGGTGTCTGATGGGTGAAGGTGGGGTTATCCCTTCCCCTCCAATCCCCTCGTCCTACATCGTAGCAGGGGCCGATGTTCAAAGTTTACCTCGGACTCATCACGTGATCGACGAATATCTACAATTAACATAAAGTATCAATTAAACATTTTGTAATCTTGTGAAATAACTATGTGTATAACACATTTCAGTGGACGGATTGTCTAAGACATCACTCTTGTGTTAGACAGACCTGTTGGGGTTCGGATCACAGTCAGGTCTTCTGAGGATGGTTTAAATTTTTTGATAAATGGTGACACCTACTCTTCTTCCATGTAAATGAGGGTAGACGACCTCTAAAATGCTTCCTTCTTCATCATTACACCAGCAGAGTAATTACCATATAAGCCTATAAACGGAACAGGTAGTAATACGAGGGAAAAAAACAACAACTATGTGTATGCTTCAGTTACCACAGGGATGGCCTTTTAGAAAAATACAGATACATCTGTTTGCAGCCAAAATTAATATAGTAGATTCGCGTTAATCAGAAGTTTATGGGACCGTGGGTCTGTCATATTAGCTAAAATTCTGATTGGCCCAAAATACACATAATTAAGGGCTGTTTAATAAGCTAATGTCAATTACTTATATAAAATTAAAATATTAGCGTACATTATAACTGTTTAATTCATAAGATTTAATTTGGAAAATGCATAATGGCCAAACAAAATGCCTAAAGTCATTTAAACTGAAACGTTTTCATTAACGACTTTAAAATTACCATAGGCCACTCAAGAAATAACTAATTGAAATTAAGTTAGTACAGTCCGTACTGTACTTAAAATATTTATTAGATAAAAAGTTACCTAATACAGTCTGTCATGTCGTTGGGCTACCTTTTAAAATTTAAAGAAGTCTTTCAAAGATGCTTGTTTCTTTCCCTTGAATATGTATGTCACTGCTTTCTGTTGCATTTTTTTCAGCAATAAACTTTTCTCAGTCTGCCCCTCTTTCCTCAGCCCATTGCAGTGAAATGTTCACAGCTGTCACTGCTTCATCGCAAGAAACATTGAGTAACTCCCACCGCCTCTTGGTTTGAATGGTCTGCCTCTGGTCTATTTTTCCCGTTCACTTCTTCTAAAATTTCATGATAAGCAATACCAGCATCTAATTCTTCCTCCAACATTCATCTCCTTAAATCTGCCAATTAAATCTACTCTTCAATGTCTTGATTGACTTCACGCCAAGTTGAGGAAACTAAAGTTAGCATGTTTTCAACTTGGTTTTCAATCGCTGTTGATGCCGGGATCACGATCAACTTAACGTAACTTAACGTGAAGGACCTCCTCGTGTGTTTAAATGGAAGCGATCACGATGCACTTAACTTAACGTTGACTTGCAGTTAACCTAACGTAAGAGATGTCTTGGGAGGTCTTTTACTTTACTTTACGTTACTTGTAGGGTATCACGTGATCTAGCCAGCCAATCATTATGCGAGTGACGTCAACAGGGCTATTTAGTAATTCATTTGTTGGTATTATGACCAATGTTTACTCTTTAGCGTAAGTTCTAGTGATCAGACATCGAAACAAAATAATTAAACCAAAATAGGGAACTAAATTTATCAAAAAAGTTTAATAACAGATATTTATTATGTTTATTGAAAACTATAAACATTCAAAGATCATCACTTTACAAATAGTACAAAACCACATATCATGCTCGAGAATGCATATGTTTGGTTCGAGTTGTTACGTTAAGTTAAGTGAATCGTGATCACACATAGGTTAAGTTAAACTTTAAGTGAACGTTAAGTTGATCGTGATCCCGGCAGGAGTCTTCTTGTTAAGTGGCCTCTTCCCGGGGCTTCTGCGTCACCACACCGTAAGTCCTTAATTTTTAAACAAAACCCTGATAAATAAATATACACAGAATTAATGAGGCCTTTTGAAAAGTGACATTGTATGCCAATTTCTTGAATAAAGATTTAAAAAATATATATTCCTATTTTTTGATGAGAACTAAATTACCTTAACCCACTTCAGTGACCGAATAGTCTAAGGCATCATTATTGTGTTAGACTGACCTGCTGATGACGGGTAGATCGGGGTTCAAATCCAGGTCGGGTGATTTTACCTGAATGTTTTCCAACTCTATTTTCTTGCAAATGCGGGTGTATCACCTCAAAAATGCTTCCTTCCTCATCCCTACCTCGTTAGAGTGATTATACCTGCGTATAACCTTAACAGGTGTTAGTCATAGCGATAAAAACCAACATTAAATTATAGCTAAATTTGTTTAGTTTGTTCGGATTTTTTAAACTTATAGTTCAAAAGCTGTTAATTTTTCCACTTTTAGTTTCCGTGTGTGGTTTTGAAAATATTTTTTCAAAGCTACTATAACTAATAAAACTAATATTATCAGATACATGATTACAGGGGTAATTGGTCATGGTCTACACTTAATTTGCAGTGACTTCCTCGTTGAGGCAATTCCGCCCCAAGTTGCATCATCAATGAATAATCGCCGGGGAAATAACAACTGATTACTTTAACAATTCTGATGTTCTGTGTTTTTAACCTTTTCAAGAACTATCATCGTAACAAGTTATTCCTAAAGATGATGTATTAGCTCAAAATATTAAATCATCAGAAAGTTACATAAAATTAAGATGCAAATTAATCTTTTCGCACAATTCAGTTGGAATTTTGCCAGTATATTTCTCACACTTGATCAGTCCTTTTGGGAAGGCTGAGATTGAAATTCCGGCAGGTTTTTTTTGGGAGGGTGTTTTTTAAAAAAAGTTAATATTTATAAGTGTGGTTTACCCTTATCTCTCTTCCCTAGTGCGTGTTTATTTATTCTAGGCTATACTTATTATTCTTATTTATTAAAACAGGGTGAGCTAACATTATTTAAAATCCCAAGGTCCAAATCTGATTACCTCTTTTCTCCGTGGGCCGAAGACATATTCAGTAATCACATCAGCTTAATATAAGGGCTACAAAAGTAACAAAACCCATGCCAACCGAGTGACTGCTGTCTGTTGGCGAAGCTAGTGCCAATTTTTTCTAATAAAGCATGTGCTCATTTTTTTCAACACAGTTGTCTGAGTAATAAGATAACCTTTGATTATATGGTTGTAAAATACACATTCCTGGGGATACACCACAATGTTGGAAATTATTTCATTGCTTCTGAAGCAAATATTTGTAAATCAATATTATATTTTTTTTCAGAATGAGAGAAATTATATGCTAAACGCTTTTCATTAATTGTGGATTGAGCGATAAAGTAAACATATGATGTTAGAATATGTGGATACAAAAAGAAGGGGAGGGCCATGTAACACGGAGTTAAATGTTGTAGACGAATGTGTTAAACAAAGAAACATCAATAGTTTTAAGAATAAAAGAACATTTAGGACTCACTGTATGGATGTTGTTGAAGCGAGGGGAGTATGGCAAAACTAGGGAAGTGTGGAGAAAGTTAGTGAGGATGGATTAAATACGTTGTTTTTTAAAATATATGCACAGTTTCTTGCCTACCCAGTAAGGGAACGGTGTGATTATGTATGTATGTACGTACGTATGTGTATTTAATTTTTTATTTTCCAATTTTGTAAAGCGCGTGTTTTTTTAGTCGTGTGCATTCATTATAAACTCTGGTTCATAGTTTTTGGTCATTTTGTGTGACATTTTAGCAAACATTCTAAACAAGTTAAAAGTAAGGAGTGAATATAAATTAAAAGTTAAGCCTTAGAAATATTGTTCAGAAAATATATAAAAACAGTTGATTAATAAATTAGTTAAGATAGTTGATGTAATCAATTGAAATTGTAAATCGAAATGTATAATTAGTTTTAAACTATGGTACAAACATATTGTAAAATTATGAAAATTAAACATAAAATGAATAATTCATCATCAATTTAGTTATATATAAGGTGTTTATATGTCTAAAATACATGAAAACACGTTAAAAGGTTGTTGTAAAACTTACAGACAACAAAGTATGTTGGACAAAACAATGTTTACATTCAAGTAAGTTGAAAAATAAAATTATGAAATTTAAGTTAATAGGTTAACATCCGCAAAAAAGGTTATAACGAAATCATTGAGAATTGTCATACAACGACTTGAGATTATACCATTGTTTTGCCTAATATACTTTGTTATCTGTAAGTTTTACAACAGACTTTTAACGTGTTTTCATATATTTTAGACATATAAACACCTTATATATAACTAAATTGATGATGAATTATTCATTTTATGTTAAATCTTCATAATTTGACAATATATTTGTACCATAATTAAACCTAATCATACATTTCGATTTACAATTTCAATTACATTAACTATCTTAACCAATTTATTAATCAACTCTTTCTATATATTTTGTTGAACAATATTTCTAAGTCTTAACTTCTAATTTAATTTTTTGTGAGTTTGGATTAATTTTTTGATATATTTTTTAAAGTCATTAAAGTACAGGCTCTGCTCATCAATATTTAAATTGAAACACCTCTTTAGTGTAACTCATCGTTATTTAATGAGTTAGGCCCAGAACAATTACTACATTTGAAACGTTACTACCCGCAGTAAAAAAAGATGCTCAAATTCTCGTTGTTGCATAGCGTAAATTAGTTTGTCGTAATGACTTGCAAATATTTGGTTTTTGTTGGTAAAGATCAATTTATCAGCCACATTTAATTTTCTTCCTTAAGCAAGATTAAACATGTGAAATAATTCAACTTAAGACACCGAACTCGACATTTGAACTCGACCTTTCAGGCAGTTTTTCACTTTGTGTGGCTTGGACGCAAACCCCCCAAAAAATACAGATGGTATAAATTTCCCTAATTTCTCACCTGCAAACGAACCAGGATCTTTACCCTCAAGAGCCAGCTTTTTTTTTTTTTGCCACTGAGTCACAAACGAGACGCAGAAACAAAATCCGGAGGCCGCTTTAAGGATCTAATCCTGCAACGTTAGGCACTTAGTTGAAGGCGTCGTCAGTCTAATTTAGTCTGGTTTTCCTATGATTTAGGGATTAGAGCTCAGACGCCAACTTGTTTAAAAAATATATATATTAACTGATTTCCCACTTTCACTTCACACAAATGCAGATACATTTCATATATATATGTATATATATATATTTAAATTTATAGTTACTACGCCGCTACTCAATTACATGCTTAAAATTAAGCCATTAAGAGGGCTGTTCAATAGAACATTGAGAAGCGTTGCATACGTTTAGAAATCCCGTATTATTTAAGAAATAGTTTTATATTTTTGAATATAGTTCTCATCAAAATGTAGGGGAACGTTCTGAGCAGTTAAAAAGTTTAAATTGTTTAAAAATGTGTGTTAACTTACATAATGCCTTATAAAATAATCCCACATTATCTCACCTTTTTCTGTCGTGACCTTATCAAAACATAACTTTATTTGATAGAGTAAGTTTGGATCCAAGTTTATTACACTTTGCTTTAATCTCAGAAGCACAAATTTTCGCGTAAATCCTGGTTGAATTAAAAAAAAAAGGCTTTAAACTCAAAATTTAAACTTATTAACTTGTCAGAAATCTGCTGACGATTATTTTCGCAAACCAAACTGACACGCGAGATAATTTTCTTAGCATGATGATTAAATTACTTTCCAAAGTTTTTTTTTTTGCCTGACAAATTTCACTATATCTTATAATGGAGGTGTAAGAAAAATAATATGATTAGCATTGCTACCGAGTTCTTATGACCCACTTCAGTGGCCGCATGGTCTAAAGCGTCATTCTCCCAGTAGATTGGACTGCCGAAGACGGAGAGGTCGGGGGTTAAATCTCGGTCGGGTATACTGTGGAGTGGTTTTTCCAAAATGTATATTCACTCCTCTTCCAAGCAAGTGCGGCTACACTTCCTCTATATATAACCCCCTCATATTAAAAAAACATTAGTGTAATTAGTACATAAGCGTATAATATCCCGAACGGATGGTAATACGCGGTGCTAACAAAAATCTACAATGAGTACAATGTTGTTTTTATTCGAACGGCCGAACAAATTCCAAATCCTATTGACCCGACATTATATCTCGTGCCCTCAAGCATGACAGAAATGGCTAAGTCCGTTATAAATAAAATTACACTCCACCGAGTAAGTATAATTGTCGATATCGTGACATTACAATTTTCATAGCACAGCTAGAAAAGTTACTACATCCGCTTTCACGTGTTCGTACGTCAGTAGCAGTTGATTGACATTATCAATACCAGAAGACTTAGAAAGAGTTGGATTAAGTGGTCTCAGCCCTCTTTTAATCTATGTGTCATAACCAAGGAGCAAGGTTTGAATGTTTGTTTTAATTTATATGACCGTCTGAAAAGTGCTAGCTTAGCGTATATGAAGTAACGATCTATAAAGGTTAAAAGAGAACGCTAACAATTCATAACAATAGTCGAACTAGTTGGCCAGGAAAGGGGCCATTGTGGGTTGTGAAAGACTTTTATCTTTTGGCATCGGGGCTGTCACAATTCCATTGTTATAGCAGGCAGTTATGCTGTCCGACGCCGGACCGTATCAGACTACATCTTCGGGTCACCAGTCGCACTTATACTTAGAGGGCCTCCGTTGATCCCAGGGTCCCGATATCGAGTTCTGTACGGGCCACGCGCAGTGTCAGTCAATTCAATCGGTCTAAGTTTCCACGAGTTAAGCCAGTTCTTCCACGAGCGCGGGCGTCTTTATCTTTAATCCAAACTCACATTTTGTATTAACTTTTAATTAATTCTATTAAATTAAAATTCGTAAACCTATATATTATTTTGAACCCACACACTTACCTTGCCTATAACCTAACCCCTCTCGCAAGCTATCCTCACAAATTGACCCCGCGGGGGGG
>CABEEJ010000108.1:326743-346801 GCA_901482245.1 Timema douglasi
GCGCGGGGGGGGGGGGGGGGGGGGGTGTAGGTCATGACATAAGTATAAAAACTATTATTGCTGAAGGTAACGAGGCGTTTTTTAAAAAGAAAGTACCGTTTTGAAATTAAAAAAACACAAATGTGCATTTTTTTGATCAATTTTATTTTAAATGAAAGCCTGTACTTTAATCTTCCTTCCAACGTAATTTCCACCAATATTAAGGCACTTGTCGTATCGTACAACCAGCTTTTGAATTCCATCCTCATAGAAATCTGCCACCTGATTTGATAACCACTGCAACACGGCCGTCTTGAGGTCATAATCATCGTCGTGGCGCTGACCACCAAGATGCTTTTTTTTTAAATGCAGAAACAAATGGTATATTCCATTCAGCGTAGGAATTGACTTCTGAAGGGCCTTTTTCCCTACCATAAATCTACTATATAGTAGGATATTGGTAGGAAAAAAGACCTTTCAGAGAGTAATTCCTACCGTGAATGGAATATAGTCACTAGGTGCTAGATCGGGAATGTACGGAGCGTGATCAAGTTGTGTCCAGCCAAATGATGTGATGAGATCTCGGGTTCGATTAGCCACATGTGGACGGGCATTGTCATGAATCAAAACAATCCCCTTACTCAGCATGCCACGCCTTTCGTTTTGGGTTGCACGGCGCAGTTTAGTTAAGGTCTCACAATAGGTCTCAGAATTTATTGTGTCACCACGAGGCAAAAAAAAAATCCCAAAACACAGCACACAAGATTTTTCGGGCTGAAATTGTTTGCTTGAACTGCACTTTCTTGGGTGATGATGAATGCCGCCATTCCATGGATTGTTGTTTCGATTTCGGCGTAACACGAACTACCCATATTTCGTCGCCTGTGACAATTTGGCTTAAAAAATCATCACCAAAATCACTGTATTGCTCAAGGAAAGTCAACGCACTGACTAAACGTTTGGTTTTGTGTACCTCAGTCAACATTTTCGGTACCCAGGTGTGAGCACAACTTACGATAGTTTAAGTGTTCTGTCACAATTCCATAAAGAACCCTTCTTGAAATTTGAGAAAACTCATTAGATAAATATGAAATCGTAAAGCGTCTGCTCTCTCGAACGTTTCCATTAACTTTCTGCACCAATTCTCCAGTAATGACAGAAGGTTTCCCACTTCGTTCCTCATCATGCACATTCGTGCGGCCATCTTTAAAATCCTCCAACCCATTTTCTTACCATTCCTTCGCTCATAATGTTTTCTCCGTACACTTCACTGATCTGACGATGAATTTCAGCCGCTTTCACATCTTTTCCACGAAGAAAACGAATAATAGAGCGTATTTCGCAGTCGGCGGGATTTTCAATCGACTGAGCCATTTTAAATACTAACAAACAGACGTAAACACGGTCGAATACTCCCGTAATGTCGTATGTGGCTAGCCAAAAGATGGAGGTACTCAACGCGCATGCGCGGAACCGCAGCCGCAGCGCTGAATTTCAAAACGGTACTTACTTTTAAAAAAAACACCCCTAGAAAGACTAGCTTTCTACCATTGTGTCATATTTAGTTTAGTTCATCAGTGGTGTTTAACGTGTTCTTTTTGAACCAACTGATTATATAATCACACGACTTATAAACTAACTTAAATTTATAGCAGGCACAACATCCAGCCCTCAGACCGCTAATTCATCACCGTGAAAGGAATAGCCTACATTTCACCAATGATCAATTTTTCAGCAATGCCAGGATTTGAACCCGGGATCATTAGCTCAATATACATGTCATAATCACGATCAACTCAACGTTCACTTAACCTTTACGTAACGTTACGTAACATAAACTAAAGGTTCTTGTGTTTTTAAATAGACGCCTTCACGATGCAGTTAACTTAACATTCACTTACAGTTCACTTATCTTAAAGAGTCGTCCAGTGAGAACTTTCACGTTAAGTGAAGGGGGAAAAAAAAATCAAGTGATATATAAAACACGTCCTATATAATGCATTTTCATTGTACAAGTTTTGGATTGCCTACAATTGATACCCCTATCAGCTAAACTTGAAATAATTGAATATATAATAACGGATTTATTAGGAATCAAATTATTAATAAAAAATGTGGGGAATGCCAGGCCTCCACCGTGGTTCGGATTCCAAGGTTAAACTGTAGGTCTTCCATTTCATCTCACAATCACCCTACCATTACACATTAGCGTAAGTGCGTATAACCCGAACGGGTAGTAAGACGCGGTGCTAATAATAATAATTAATAAAAACAATTATAAGTTAAGGTTAAATTGGTATTATAATAAATATAAAGAATAAACTGTATATATTTATCATTGATTTATTTACTAGGCTTATATGTTACTATTCCAACAAAAGCAAATAATTTATCGCATTTCTCACAATATTTTATCCAACCACACACGCCGTGTGAACTAATGTAAAGAGAATAAAGAGAAGGTAGCACCAGGTGGAGAAAAGACATCTGATTGGCCGACCGTATGGCGTCACTCATTACACAAGCCAACGAAATACATACACAAAGCTATATGGAAGATAAGCAAAGTTGTTAAAATCAGGTTTAATTTTGAAACTTTAAATAATAAATAAACCCTTTAAATACATACCAATCCAATTATCTTGATTACTCTACTTATTATTTAAGAAAAGTACGTGGGACTGTTTGAGTGTTAAAATATAATGGCTTTATATTTGATGACGTAAGAAATTACATAATCAAATTACTGCAAGTGGCGCCACCTTTCTATTATATTTACATTGTTGTGAACAGTCTAGAGGTAAAACTCGAATGCAATCGATGTGATAAAGATATTGTACAATTTATTGCACACTTTTTTGTGTGTGCAAGAAGTTGGGTCGTGTGTGCCTATATTTAACCACGTTTGTAAAAGTTATTCTCATTTATCCCTTTTCAACAACGACAAAATAAAATGCGAGTATGACGCCCTATAACATGAAAACTGTAGTACTATCCGTGCGACCAATATGATGAAAAGTGTTCTATTCAAGAGTAAATGTTTGATCGTGTAAGGAGAACTTTCAATAAACAAACAAACAATTTTAATGTCTTATTGTTGATCTTCAATATCTTTTGCTCCGTGACTCGGCAATATTTTGTTTCTATGGCAACATCTACGAAATATCAATACTCATATGTAAAAAACAAAGTATTTGTAATTAGTTAAGGTCACTGAATATTGTTATTGTGCCCTTTTCTTGCCTCAGATTTGTCAGTCTGTGATAGGCGGGGTTATTTTATCAATTACAGTATATTGTTATAGTGCAAAGGGTATCTATCGATCTTTAGAATGGTTTTTAGTTTTGATCGTTTTAGGGAATGCATTTTATTAAGATGGTCATAACCGCAGCTGTAATAACTGTAAGAGTGACCTGGTAGTGTCGAACTTTAGGGCTGGGGTCCGTGGTTCAATCCTCGGTCCCGGCACAGGTTTATCTGATTGCCAAACCCTTCCTTCACCTCTGGCAAGACGTGTATTAATCACGACTTGTGAATGTGGAGAATGCCAAGCCTCCACCGTGGTTCGGATTCCACGTTAAACTGTAGGTCTTCCATTTCATCTCACAATCACTCTACCATTACACATTAGCGTAAGATGCGTATAACCCGAACGGGTGGTAAGACGCGGTGCTAATAATAATAATAATAATAGATAATAATAATAATAACCATAAGTAGCATAGAGGTTTAAACGTCACGCTCATTTAGTTTGGTTTTCCGGTGATGGAGAGCTCAGGGTTCGAATTCTGGTCGGATGCACTGAGTTTATTTACATACAATTTTTTTAAAGATTTTTTCTCAACAAATGCGGCTAAATTTTCTATAAATATTACCTTTCTCTTCCCTAACACATTAGTGTAATGTTTGGTGGGATTTCTGGGGTTTTATTTGGGGTATTAACGATTACACATTTTTCAGTTTAAGGAAGGCTTAAAAAAGGCAAACACCTTTTTCAGTGGCCGAATGGTCTAGACTTCAGGGGTGGCCAAACAGTCTCTCGCGATCTACGAGTCGACCGTGGCCGTTAGTTTAGTCTATTTCCTGGTCGATCGATTTAAAGAAGAATGATTTAAATAAAATGACAGATTTTGCAGTTTTAAAAAAAAATCAACATTAGAAAATTGAAATATTGAAGCTGTCCAATGACTGATGACCATTTACAATCTTGCCTTCGTTTATGACAGAGTAATTATGAACTGTCATTCAACAAACTGTTCTAAGATTATGCGATGTAGTGTAGTAACTTCAAAGTCAGGGGTTTAATGAGAAAATACCTTTTTCAAGGAAATATATATTTATTATGTGGTTTGATGAAAAACTCAGTTTCAGTGTGTGAAAGTACTTGTTCTTTTATACAAAATAATTTTACTAATAAAACACCACAAAATGGGTTATTATTTTTTACCAATGAAACAAACCATATAATCCTATGGTTCCGTAGTAGATAGCAAAGGATTTTCATTCTCTGGAGTAGATCTCTAGATCAAAGAGTTTGACCGCTCTTGCTTATAAAGCGTCACAATCGTGTTGGACTGGCTTTCTGATGACGTAGAGATCGGGGCTAGAATCTTCGGATCGGGTCTGATGAGGGTGGTTTTTCGTAAATAGTTTCCCACTATCCCTCAACTCAAATTCAGGTGATTGATTCTAAAATACTTCCTTCCTATTCCCTACACATCTGGAGAAATTATTATTATATATGCATAAAACCTGAGTTGGTAGAAAGACGTGGTGGAAAAAAAGAAAGAAAGCGAATCACTGAGTTAACTTGTAGGCTACCATCTTAAAAATAAAGAATTGTTTTGTTAGTCTTCAGAGTACATACGTATTGTAGAGGTCAGTTATTTTTGATAAGTCAAATCTATCTTTTGTTCAATATAATACGTCATGGATGTAAACTAAATATCACGCTATAGTTATCAGTATGTTGTTGAACACACAACATAGCCTAATTCAACACACATACTCTTGTGATAACTTGAACTATTATTTTTATTTTAAGATGCATTAAAACAGGGACTACTTGCGCATTGATAGCTTGGAAATACAATGGAAATTTTGCACCCTTAAAAAATTTAGAGCGATCATTTTCTTTTATTGTGGATCCCTCTTAAGCCTTATGTGAATAAAAGGCTCTAAAATAACCAACATACCAAAATGCTATAAAATGTAATTTATCAATATTTAATTATATACTAATTAAATTTGCATATGAAATAATGTTAGAACTGAAATTTATGTATGTTATGTAATTTAGTCTTAAAAAAAAACTTATACAGATACCTGCTTAAGTGGCCGAAGGGTCTAAGGCGTTAATCTCACGTTAGACTGACCTGTTTATTACAGGGATATTGGTGTTCGAATACTGGTTGGGTCTACTGAAGCTGGTTTTCCCTAAAGGCTTTACCACTTTCCTGTGAAAATGGGGGTAGACTACCTTGAAAAAATGCTTCCCTTCTCATTCCTACCAGACTAAAGTAATTATCATATAATTTATGATGCATGATAATTACTTTAATTAATGAATAATGAGGTCGAGACAAGGAAAGAAGATTATTATGATTATAATCTTAACAGGTAATAGGAATAATAATAATAATAATAATATTTAGCACCGCGTCTTACTACCCGTTCGGGTTATACGCTAGGTAATAGGACGTGGTGTAAATATATATATATATATATATAAATATAATGGTTATAAAATATTAGTAAAATTATATATAATAATTATATATATATAAATATAATAGTTCTAAAATATTAGTAAAATTATTTGCTTTCACTACGAAGGCCTCAAAAGTACTTTTTAAAACAAATCATTGATATGTGAAGTTGGTGATTATAATATTTGTACTTTCTCTCGGCTCCTTGAAGAAATAATGTGATCGTCAAAGGAAAAAAATAAATAAAACTATGAACTCAAGATTTTGATAAATGTCTACGTTTCATGACCCCCTGAA
This sequence comes from Timema douglasi, assembly GCA_901482245.1. Taxonomy (NCBI): domain Eukaryota; kingdom Metazoa; phylum Arthropoda; class Insecta; order Phasmatodea; family Timematidae; genus Timema; species Timema douglasi. The sequence continues at coordinate 332,728 of CABEEJ010000108.1, forward strand.
AATGCAAAAAGCGTTTGTAGCTATTCCGCCTGTCTGTACCTCGGACTAGAGCCGAAACCATTTTTACCGAACGGCTAAAATTTTATATCTAATTTTTACTTTTTCGCTATCTTACAGGTAGAGAAAGTATTGTGATCGTAAAAAAAAAAAAATCGAACTCAAGATTTTGATTAATCTCGACGTTTCATGACCCCCCGAATCAGAAAGAGTGGCTTTTGAATTTCCGTCTGTCTGTCTGTCTGTACCTCCAACTACAGCCTAAACTATTTTACCGATTGGGCTAAAACTTGGTATCTAGGGTTTCTCCGAGGGCTTTTGGAATTGGATATCTAACCCTGAAATTCAGGGTAATTTACTGAAGGGCAAAAAGAAACAAAGTCGTTTTTCTCAAAATCGGTTCTAACGATTTTGATTAAATTTTATTTATAAATATTTATAAATATTCCAAACAAAATGGCTACTCTCAATATTTCGTAAAAATGACTTTAAGGGCTCCGGTTTGATGCGTAAATTCTCATTTTGTATCATATTTCCGAAACTATTTGAGAAATGAAATTACTTATCATTAAAAATATTTAGATCTATTTATAATACAAATATTTTAACCGAAGAACATTTTTATAAAACCAATAACTTTCAAGCTATACGCAAATATATATATTTTTTTAACTTTTCGAACACTAAAGGTAAAGTATTGCGACCTTAAAAAAAACCTAACCTGATCTGTTGATGGATGTCAACGTCTCATGACCCCCCGAACCCTAAAAAGTGGTCTTTGCAATGCCGCCTGTCTTTGTGTCTATTAAAACTTAAAATTAAGAGTAGTTTAATAAAGGGCGAAAAGAGAAAAAAATAGGTTTTCTCAAAACCTGCTCTAACGATTTTGATTAAAATTCGTATCTAGGCGTTGATTAAGATTATAAATAAACTATTTTCATTTCCCGTGAGAATGACTTTTAGGGTACTTTACAGAAGCTGAAATTTACGTATCTCCGCAACTATTTGAGATACTAAATAACTTATCATTGCAAAATTGTAATACTATTAAAAATAAAAATAAATTATATGAAATATATTTTTATAAAACCAACAGTTTCTTAGAAATTGGTAAATATATTCATATATTTTGTGAGCTTTAGTTGTAAAGATATACTACTTGAGTTTTAACGCAATAATTCTCCAATGTCATAGAGTAATTAAATATAAGTAAGTATCTAAATGTTTATGTTATTTTTCCTTAAACCTCTTAGGAGAAATGTTTGTACAACAATGATCTATCTTCTTCATTTTAGACTCAATAGTCAATATTTACATTTTTTATTGCTCAAAATATATAAATGAGGAATTTAATAGAAATACGATGACATGAAGATTTGCAACACCTAATAAAATGTCGAACATTTTAACAGGAAGTTGAAATTTTAATACGAAATGTTGACTCTTGGGGACCCAATATTGATCTTTTTTATCGGTCCAAACATGCAAATAAGGACATTCATTATTAAAAAATAAAATTATGACATTTAAAACCGCGACTCAAAAAAGTTTTACATAAAGTTATTGCAATTTATTCTTGGGTTTGCTAGTGTATATTATTTCGTTTCACATATATTACGAGTTTTGAGTAGATATCTCAATTTTCAAACAATAGAGCGAGAAGGTCCGTGCGGAGTTCCGTACCTTTTATTTTTTAATAACGTCCACCCTAAAATGAAGATTAGTTCACTAAAAGACAAATAAAAAAAAGATACAATGAATTTTTTTCAAAATAATCTCTAATGCTTTTGATTAGATATTTTTATCTAAACACTTTGACATTACAAACAAAATTGCAATTTTCATTTTTCCATAATAATGACTATACATAAACAGTAATTTCCAATGTTGATAATATCTCCGTAATTAATTGAGATAAGAAATAATTTTTCTTAATATAGATGTAATACTGTTACACACAAAACTCTTTTGTATGAAATATATTTTTATAAAATCAAAAGTTTCTGAGCTACACGCAAACAATTTTTTTATGAAATACTTAGAAATATGTAATATTGTTATGCTCTTTGTGGACAGAGATTATCATCTTTTCTTAATGTTTCTGTAACCATGTACATCAGGTTTCGGCAAAAAATTTGGGGCCCCGATCGACTTTACATTTATCAAAGGACCCGCGGTCACCCTCTGTTTCCCCATTCTACTTTTAATTTAATTTTCTTTATACATCTTTTATTTATTCCTTGAACTCAATATTACTGCCAGAACCTATATACCTGTCTTTATAAAAACAAAATTAAATAAATAAAATGTACACTCAGTTTACCCTGAATGGTTGCAATCTTACCTTGATGGATTACACTATGGTCCTATTTTATAAGTTGTACCATAGTGGAACCAAGCAAGGAAGTAGTTTCACCTTGACGGATTACCCTATGCCCCTATCTTATAAGATGTACCATAACGAAATAAAGATAGTTAAGCTTACCTTTTCTTGACGATATAGCTTTCTTACGTGATCGACTGAAAATTGCTGTGAGATCGACCTTTTCCGATCCTTGCTGTATATTAATACGTTAATACTATTAGCGTGTTGCTGCAACTGTGCATATTATTTCCTTCCACAAATTTTAAGATTTTTTTAAAAGATGTTTCTATTTTAAGATTAAAATTCGTTCGGTGTACTGTACCATTTATTTTGTTACTAAATAATAATAAAAATAAGCACGTCTTTAGATTCCTTAACCAACTCTTATGAACAAAACAAAACAAACATTAAAATATTTTGTCGGTGCCTTTGTCACCTGTATTATTAACAATATATTATAAGGGGAAAGCAAGTGTAGTTTTATAGAAAGTACACCAGAATTAGCGTGGGGGTAGGGGGAGATAACCATAGTGATATGTCGAGTGTTGGAAGCCCCCACCAGTGCATCCGGCTGAGATTCGAACCTTGACATTCTCGTCACCGGGAATTTAGTCTATGGTGTGTTTAATATATTAAGCCTTAAGTTTGTTGAAGGTAATCTATTATTTTCAAACATTTATTAACCTCACAAAATGACGTCAATATCCTGTTAGGCTGGACTGCCGGTGAGGAAGATATCGGAGTTTGAAAACCAGTCGGTTGTACTGAGTTTTTTTCTAAATGGTTTCCCATTCTACCTCCACAAAATTTGCGGGTGCACTTCCTTTAAATTCGACTTTCCTCATCCATAACAAACTATCGTAATTAGTACATATATGTATAGCCTAAACTGGTATTAAAACATGGTTCTAGAAATATTATTATTATTATTAGCACCGCGTCTTACTACCCGTTCGGGTTGTACGCACTTACGCTAATGTGTAATGGTAGGGTGATTAGTGAGATGAAATGGGGGACCTACAGCTTAACGTGGAATCCGAACCATGGTGGAGGCCTGGCATTCCACACATTCAGAAGTTGCGATTAATACACGCCTTGTCAGAGGTGGAGGAAGAGTTTGGCAATCAGATAAATCTGTGCCGGGACCGAGGATTGAACCCCGGACCCCAGCACAGAAGTCTGACACCTTACCCCTAGACCAACCAGGTCACTTTCTAGAAATAAAAAATGTATAAGTAAGAAATGTAACGTGTTAAAATATCTAGGTCTAATATTTGAACTGCGTTTATCTTTGAGAAACTAAACTAAAAAACAAGGTACTGTTGTTTTACTCTGCCTTAAATTGTTAAAATCATTTACATGAACAGCATGAGTTCTATCTCAGAAAACTTTTGTAAATACATACAAAATATTATGCCATCAGGTAATTATTTTGTTTTATCACCGCGTATTACTACCCGCTCGGGCTATACTCCACCCGTCGTCCCGTCCAGTAATGACCAATGGCCATCTCTCATGGATCTCAGCAAAAAAATAACAAACCTTTATTCCGTGATGAAGGTTCTTGAATAAAACGCTATTAGTTTGGTATATATATATATAATACAGTTACCAAGACCTGTATCTCAACTTTATGCAGTAGTTGATTTCTCACCAATATACGCCCATCTACATCTCATCCGCACTTCCTGCTTTCATTCATCGAGTAGTCTTTTAGGAAACACTGGACAAACAAAATTTCAAACTCCAAAACACAACTGCCGTCTTCAACCTCCAGACTCCCATCTTATTCGGACATTTCACCATATTCAACCTCCGGACTCTCATATTAATAACATCTACCATATGACAGTTCCACACGATTATACCTATACTCCATTCACGGTAGGAATTACTCTCTGAAAGGTCTTTTTTCCTACCCATATCCTACTACATAATAGAGTTCTGGTAAGGAAAAAGGCCTTTCAGAAAACAATTCCTGAGCTGAACAGACTTTATTATAACCCAGACATTTTACCATCTTCAACCTTTAGATTCCCATCTTATCTGGACATTTCACCATCTTCAACCCCCAGACCCTTATCTTATCTGGACATTTCGCCATCTTCAACCCCCAGACCCTAATCTTAACTGGACATTTCGCCATCTTCAACCCCCAGACCCTAATCTTATCTGGACATTTCGCCATCTTCAACCCCCAGACCCTAATCTTATCTAGAACATTTCACCATCTTCAACCCCCAGACCCTAATCTTGTCTGGACATTTCACCATCTTCAACCCCCAGACCCTAATCTTATCTGGACATTTCGCCATCTTCAACCCTCAGACCCTAATCTTATCTGGACTTTTCGCCATCTTCAACCCCCAGACCTTAATATTATCTGGACATTTCGCCATCTTTAACCCCCAGACCCTAATCTTATATGGACATTTCACCGTCTTCAACCCCCATACTCTCAAATTATCAACATATATCATATTACAGTTTCAGACAATAACTCACATTACAACCCGAACCATGTACAATATTCTTCTACTCCGATATTCATGGATATTGTATCGTAATAATTGTTAGCTTTTAAAAAACATTATTGAATCAATTCTTTTAAAACACATATGATTTTTTATTTTAGCTTTATTTTATTAACGATATGATAAGAAAAAAACATTTAAATATCATATTTCTGGTTGAAGAAAAAGTGAAATAAATTGTTGAGATAACAGGAGTATATTTAATTGATATGTGTGGCATTTGCAACCTTAATATTTTGAGCAGTTTGTCAAATTTATAGAAATGATTGGTCCTCTCATGTCTAGGCTGACAGGCTTAAAGAATAAAAACAAAAAATGTATATTATACTGCAGTTTGTATAAAATGTTAACAGTTGTAAAATTCTATAAATGTTTCTATATTTTCTTCTAAGTATTTAATTTTAAATATTTTCACTAATTGTGGAGTTAACACATTATCAAAATTTGAGAAAAAAATCTTTAAAATCTAATATTACTCAGCTAAGCCTGTGTCCCATAATTAATATAGTCTGATTTTGCTTTGAAGAACAGTTTAGAAAATTAAATAAAATTCATTTGCGGCCAACATTGTTAACATTTATCTATAATATTATTTGTGTCATACTAAAGGTATTGATGATATCTATCAAAAGTAACAACTATAGATAACATGACTTGATTTATAAATATATCAAAATGTATTTATTAACGTGAGTAACTTCCAGATTTTGTTCTTCCTACTAAAATCAGGGTATAGTTAGCTTGGATCTCTAAGGGACAATTCACATTTCGACATACACGAAATACCACGCCGAACACACAAGGCAAAGAAGAAACGGTTTAGTCAACTAAAAATTAACTATAACTAAGCCACAAACTAACCCCCAATATCTAATATTATCAGACATAAAATATATACCACATCCCTCACATAACATTAGGAAAATGTGATATCCATAAAACGTCTAGAGGACGTAATATTTGTCTTATATATCCATGGATTTTCAATAATAAATATGACGTTCATTTTTAATAATTCTTTGGTAGGCATGGTTAGCGAGCATATGTTTAAAAAATATACAAATTTGAATCCAAACAAGCAGTTTTTATTTGATAGTTGAGATCTATTGGACATACCTCCTATCTAAGGCTACCTATTAATTATATATTATAATGGTTCAATAATTTTTATAAAGCTTTTTTCTGGCTGAGTACACCTATTAATTATATTATGAAGGATAAAATCTTAACTACAATATTAACTGTGAGTATGGTAATACAAGAGTAATCCTAAAAAAACAACTGAAGGGTTTTCAGTGGTGACCATGATGAATGTATCTTATTTGTCCTCTAAGGCTACTTTATTAATTTTAAAACTTATTATTAAAAACTGAGGGTACTTTCCCTACATATATATATACATAATATTTGTGCAATACATGTTGCACCGTGTATTTGAATTAGCCTTGGTTTGTTAGCGAAACTAGACCATGGTTAAGTAAGCGACATGGTCGTAAAACGTTCATCGCCTCAATGGTGTCTGGACATACACTCTATCGATCTTGCAAAAGCAACAGGGAGTGCAGCGCGCCTACTCGGCAGAGCGACGAACTAGTGACTGAAGCCCGAGCCAAAATCCTGTGGACGATTCTATACTGAACCGCGACGAGCGACGGCATGCCTGTGTCGTCTTTGGTGGTGTGGTGTACGTGAGTGCGTCTGAACAAAGCCGCCCTGGAGCTATGGCGAGCTGATATTTACCTGAGCCGGACTCGTTTGCCGTTGCGAGTGTTTTTTTTTGTGAGGGTGGTGGTGTGGGAATTCTAAAAGGAAGGGTGGGGGGCAAGCAAAATCAAACAAAACAAAATTTAAGTCGTGTGTCATGTGATTCGTTTCCCTGTGAATGTTAAACAAACGCGGAAAAGGAGATCACCATCACGAATATGGAGAGCCATACGTGTCTAAACCGGTGATTAACAGATTTAGAAAGAAACGAAAGTAATTTTTTTTAGTCCAATTCTTTTTATACATATATATATATATTTTTTAGATATATTTTCTTATTTTTATTTTCTCCGCGTCGGTGAAACCAAACACAAAAAATAATGCAACAACCAAACCAAGTGAACAGTGGGGGTGCTGCCTCCAATGCGACGGCTACCGCCCCCGGTGGCGGGGTTGGTAGCGCCGGACCGACGGTGACGGTGCCGCCCCCAGCGCCCAACTCTTCTCCGGCGTCCACCGGCGCCACCGGGACCGCCACCACGACGAAAACCCTCGTGAACGGGGGACGATTCGACTTCGACGACGGGGGGACGTATTGCGGGGGCTGGGAGGACGGGAAGGCACATGGACACGGCGTGTGTACTGGCCCCAAGGGGCAGGGGGCATACTCCGGCTCGTGGCACTACGGTTTTGAAGTTTCTGGGGTGTACACCTGGCCCAGGTAAATAATAAATACACATACTTCTTTAAAGTACGATCTGATCCTGTGTTACTGTGTGTCCCGACGCTTGACTGTCTGTGGCGTCGCTAGGACCTTGTAGGTCACGATTAATCCCTCTTTCCCAGCCCCTAGCTTCATCTTGTTTTCACCACCTTCACCCCTTTTTGAAACAATCCCTTCTCCCACTTTACCCAAACATCTCTAATTCTAACTCATCACCTATTGAAATAAAACCAATGGTTTTGTGTTTATTTTCTTTCTATATTCATCCCCTACTTCATTTAATAAAATAGAGGGTTGTAACACACGTATAATGAATTAAACACAGTATATAAAAGACGCGATTAATGCTATTTATCTTATTTTACTATAAATAATAGTTTGTTGCTTTGTAAAAAGATTCTTTTAAGATCGGTTATGGCAGAACTGAAAATAAAGATTTTTGATATTTGTGTTACACATAAATATCAGAGCTTCACATCGAAAATCGCAACATCAAGCCAAAGCACATAGATTTTGACAATCCATGACACAGTATAATTGCACACTCTCATCAATTTATCAAGCCCAATTTCCCAAAATAGTAGTTTATTTTAAGAACTAACCGTATGGTATAAAATTAGTTGATGCTGATCTATCTTGTCTTACTTCAATAAGAAGCAATTTATCTTCTCCGTCTGGTAAAATTATGATTTTTAGTAAATTTTTGTCGTCAATGTATCTTTAAGATATATATAGCCAAAAAATGTGTCGAGCTTCGTGCAGCGAAATGTTCATACGTAAATATATATAGTTAGCTACGGAGGTGATCGTTGAGGCGTTTTATCTCAGGCATTTGCCTACCTATCACCTGTGAGATATGTTGGTCTATTCCCGGCGATGTCAAGCCATTTAATCTCAATTTGTGTGAAAGACGGTGAGGTATGATCGTCTCAAATTTCACCATAAGGGTATTCCAAGGTGCTAATAACCCCCAATTGTGTTCGTCTGTAGCTGTAATTATTTTATTGAAGTTTAGATTTTCTAAAACAGTTATAAAGCCTTGTAATGTATGCTACAATGTTTGTAATAGCACTCTATTCTCAAATATTTATAACATCTCCATGAGTGGTTTTTGCTTTCAAAACTTCAATCAGGTAGTTATTTTCAACATATTTATGATACCCCCCAAGCCTATTTTGCCTTCCTATCACTCTTACGTCCTTGACGAGGCCACAAACCAGTGTGCTAATTATTCTTATTTTAAATATGACGTTATATTTATTTTTAATTTTTCATGGTGGCTACAGACAGGGAAAACAGGGAAAACCTGGAAAAGTCAGGGCATTTTTGGATGACAGGGAAAACAGGGAAATGTCAGGCAATTTAACTAAAAATAAGGAAAAGTCAGGGAATTAAAAAATATGTCTAAAATATCCCATTAATTTTGCAACCAAACATTAAAATAAAGGTTAATAATACCTAAATAAAATAACATTCTGATTGTTAAAATAATTGATAAAACCGTTTATTTTTAGTAGATACAAACTTTTTTTTAATATGTGATCAATAATAAGTAAAACAAGTTATCATCCACCTTTTAAACTAGAAAAAAGTAGTCAGGGAAAATTGAAAAATGTTGCCTGGAAAACCTGGAAAAGTCAGGGAATTTTGTAAAATATGTTTTGTATCCACCCTGTTTTTACTTACCATCCTATAGTTTTTACATCAAACTGATGAAGACTTTAAGATTTCTAAACTATAGAATTACCTTTTATTTGTCAACACAATTAAAGTTGTTTGCAAATTTAATTTCAAGCTCAATGTAATATTTGTGTATTTATGCCCAAAAAATGTATTATTTTGTATTTTAAAAAGAAGAAATTCGCGTATGAACGATGTATTTAGACAACATAACATCCGTCATATGGATTCACTGACATACTATCGTTTGAAATTAAATACTCGTTCATTCTATTACCAACATAAATTACAAAATAGTGTGCCATTTCATCGCTCGGCAAACAAATTTGGTATATTTAAAACGATAAATTTTGACGTTTATTTTGGGTTATAAATCAACAGCTTACGTTTCTTATAGCGTGCTTAGTTCTGCCAATGTTTTGATAGACCTAAATATTACCTTTTTTCACGTCTTACTACCCTGTCTGTCTATACGCGTTTATTAGACTAAGGTAGGTATGAGGAAGATAGAATTGAGAAGAAATGTATCTGCGTCGGCCTAGAAAAAGATTGGGAAACCGTTTAGGGATTATCACTCTAAGTATACCTAACCGAAATTTGAAACCCTTACTTCCCTGCCACCAGTAAACCAGATTAAAGAAGCTTGATATTCATTCCGTTTTCCCAAACGGTAATATTGTCATTAGATCATATCATTCCGTTTTCCCAAACGGTAATATGGTCATTAGATCATATCATTCCGTTTTCCCAAAAGGTAATATTGTCATTAGATCATATCATTCCGTTTTCCCAAACGGTAATATTGTCATTAGATCATACCAAATAATAAATAAAACAAAAGTTTAAACTTTTTTTCATTTCATACCTGAACCCAAAAATAAGTTAAGAGCTATTTCTTTTGTGTAGCTCCCCTCCCCCCTTCCCTTGTTAGAGTTGATATTAGATCACAAATGAAATGGTCCCCGCGTGAGGATGACCTAAATGAGAACACCCAGAGAGAAAGAGAGGGAGATATCCGGGGAAGATTGTGTAGTCGGTAGTATGATGCTATGCGCCGCCACCAGCCAAGTCTTGTCTCCTGGCTGGGTCAGAGCTTTTTGCCTGCCCGCTGTTTCAAGCTCGGCATCTTCTTCTCTTAACTATCTCTCTAGCTGTTTCGAAAGATCTAAGAATGAACTCGACGACTCCACGTCGACGTCGTCCTCCTCTCTTGGCCGCCCCTCCCACCGCTGACCGAGAGAAGATCAGCCGCAGGTTTGGGAGGGGGAGTGATGCTCGCTGCCGTGGAATTCGGCCAACGCCAATCGTGTTTAAACCTTGAACATTGTTATTAGAGTGACCTTGCGATGTTGGTCTCTTTTTTTCTCTTCTTAATCACAACCCTTTAAGGTGGGAGTGTAGAAAACGTGAGAAAAGGGCAGTGTTTCAGTAGATTTTATAGCAAAACTTTTTTTTTTTTCCAATATAAATCAAATAATTCTCCAGTAGAAACACAGAGTTTAATTTTCTTCACGTGGGGATATCAACAGTTGTTGAATATCTGTGCGAGGGTGTCCTGGAATTTAATGACAACTTTTTTTCTTAATTTAAAAAAGTTTGTTATCTAATGCTGCTATGTTAACGAAAGTAATTAAGAAATGTTGATATCACCATTTGAAGAAAATTAAACTCTTATGTTTTTTTTTTAACGGAAAATCATTTGATTTGTTTTGGACAAAAAAAAATGCAAAAACACTAAGCGTTTATCGTATTCCCTGCAGTCCCACCTTAAAAAATCCCTGAGCTCTTTAGATGCGATTCTAAATCGTGGATTTTCAGTGATTATGTTAGTTTTGTATCACACAAGCTTAACCACAAATGTGGTGCACATTATTAATGTTTTTACTCTTTGTTTTTTATTTTGAGTATTTAACGTACACTTTTTTTAACTAAACATTATATCAGAACATAGCTTTCAAACAAACTTTTTATAACAACTAGATATTTACAAATTGGACAAACACGAGTACAAATAGTAAATATCTTTGTCAGCATCACCTAAACCAATCCAATGGCCCCGCGAGTCCCCTACTCCCCGGATTCTCCTACAAACCGAAGTACCCTACATAACAGAGTACTTTAAACACCGGAGTTTCCTATACCCTTGACCCCGGAGTCACATAGGAACCGGAGCCATATATAACTAGATTTTTCAAGAACCCGAATTTCCCTAAGCCCGTTAGTCCGGTAAGACCGTGAATATACAGGAAATTTCAAAAAATAAATAAAAAATATTGGATTTTTGTGTGTGTGTGTGTGTAGAATTTGGGGTACTAACCTACAAGCTATAAAAGTTATAAAACAAAAATTTGAAACTTTTATTCTAGTCTTCTTTAAACAGTAAAACCCCGTTATATCAAGACCCGGTGATCCAAAATTCCAAATAATCCGTAAACAATTTTTTTGAAAACGAGAGTAAAAAAAACCCAAGTAAAATTAAATATATTTTATAGAATTATAAATCCAAATTTAAAAGAAAATTGTAAGATACAGTTATAGTAAATTCTTCATTATAACAAGTTATACTCAACACATTGTATTTTTCTGTAACTAAAATAATTACAATACTATATAAATTTATAGGATACTGTAAATGTCATACTATAGTACGTTTGTATAACTTAGAAAATATTATAAAAACTCATTTAACAGTAATTTGAAATATTCTGAAAATTGAAAAATGACACCTGGACACGGGAATCGAACCCGGGACCTTTGGCTTACTACGGTTCCGGGTTCGATTCCCGTGTCCAGGTGTAATTTTTCAATTTTCAGAATATGATATCTAGAGGAAGAATTCCTCACTAAAAAGCATAAATAATAGCTTCGGCTATTAGATTCTCACTAATTTGAAATGTTTGTAAAAACTCTTTTCCACCGTAGACTCTCCTGTATTCTCCCGATTAGTCAGAATTTTCGATAATACGAACAAGCTTCGGTTCCGATTAGTTCGGATTATCGAGATTCTACTGTATTAGTTTATTTTAGGTATAAAACAATAAATATTGGTAAAAAGGCTATATAACAAAGAAATTTCCCTCTACTAAAATAAATATCACATTTGATAAACTCAACATTGTATTTTTGGTATTTCCACTATTTTTTGTTTGTTTTTTGTTTTGGAATTTTTTAGTGATGTCAAAGTCTTCTTTCAACGTTTTCTCCCAAACTTTTTTAAAAATGTTATCACTTGACACAATAAATACACATTCAATGACTAATATAATATATATATATTTAAATGACTTACATATTCGATAATGTTATGAAAAACATCATTTAATTCTCTAATAATTCAATCTATAATATCTTTTAAAAAAAAGTCTGGAGAAATTAGAATTATTTCATGAAAAAATAGAAAACATATGGAATTTCGTATTCAGATAATGGTGGCAACACTGTATAAAGCCAAAATTCATTTATGCTTGTGATCTTCCACTCTAACCACGTCACGTGTGGGTAACGTATATAGATTTTCTGACTGGTGGAGCTGAGAGGATTAAGAAAGTACTGTTGACAATAGTCCAATTTTCATAGAAAAAACCTTTTGAAAAAAAAATCTGTTGAAATTGTTAACAATTTTTTTTAGCACCACGTTTTACTACCTGTTCGGATCATATGCGTATATACTAAACTTGCTTTTCTCGTTAGGGTCTAGGCCCCCAAACCCTCAGCGGGTTCTATTTGCAAGTGGATGTAAACTAAAGTAATTCCAAAGCCGTTTTTTGATAGGTCTTACCGTTTAGCCACAAGAGACCTCCAAAGAAAGGTCCGCACCGACTTTAAAGCTACTCCGACATTTTTCATTTTTTCGGGGGTTAAAAAATTAAATTTTTAACTTTTTATAATTTTCCCTTCGGTTACAGGCTAGAAGCTATAATTTTGCCAAATTTCAAGTTTCTAGCTCATCTGGAAGTGGGTAAACATTACTGTCAGTGAGCGAGTCAGCCATATGGACTTATAGTAGTATAATACGCTAATGGTTTCAGTGATTAAGAAAAATTAGTGTACCCATATTGGCGTAGAGGAAGAGTGGGAAAACCGCCCCCCCAGTACACCCGACTGAGATACGAAACTCGATCTCCCCGTCATCCGCAGTCTAGTCCTCTGCGAGAGAAACGCTTTAGACCATGCGGGTAACATTTTACTCTATTATTAGTTTAATATTAATGGTGTTGATAATATCTATCAAAAGGTAGTTCCTACAGCTGTATATAATATTATTTGGAGTATGAATACGTGAAGTAGTTCTAGTAGCTTTTAAACTGTCAGATAAAGACCTTACTATGCAAATTGGACTGTATATTGTTTTACCCTTAGCGATAGTTAAATTCACTATCTTCTTTTTACCCACTTAAATGAAATAGTGTGTTGTAACAGTAGTCGAGTGGTCTAAGACTTTTGATTCGATTCGCAGTGGGTAGTTTTTGAGGGAGAGATTGGGGATCGAATCCCGGTTGGAGTAAATGGGTATGGTTTTCATTTAACTGTCGTTTTATTAAACCCCCTCTTCCGCTAATGTAGGGGTATTTTCTAACAGGTTCATTCCATCTACCCATTACTTAGATAAGTCTATAACAACGTTTGTGTTAAATAGCCAATTTAAAATTTGAAAACCAGATGGTCAGTATCTCATAGGAAAACTAAATAGATTGTCGTGGTATAAGGCGTCAGACAAGATTAACATGACGTGGAGGTAAGGGTTCAAATCTTGGCACCGGAAACTGTTCATTATCATTGCGTTTTCCCCCATCCTTTCTCCAAAATAATGCGTGTGCATTTGCTAAAACTCTCCATCCTCAACCAAATCTTGTTTTTCTTATTTTAGCACCGCGTCTCACTACGCTTTCGGGTTATACGCACTTACACTAATTACGCTAATGGGTTAGATAACGATGAGTAAGGTTGATTTGATATGAAGAGAGCTCGAGTGTGGAAAACTATAAAAAAAAAAAAAACCCAGCAACCCCAAAAAAAAAATGCTGTCTCTTATAAACAACCCAAAAACAAACCAACACACCACACCCCCCC
>CABEEJ010000108.1:346816-373480 GCA_901482245.1 Timema douglasi
AAAAAAAACCCAGCTACCCCGTACGTAAAATGTGCACGTTACAAACGCGATAACGACACACATAAAACCGTTGTTGTATTTTATATTTTGAAAAACTATATCTATTTATATTGTTTTTTGTGACGAAAGTCAGTACTTTATGCAGTACTATATTTGTTTGAAATTATTTATCACATAATACTTGATTATTTTTTTAAAACTCTTGGATTACATTTTTTTTATATCGAAAATACATGTTTTAATGAGTTCATTTCTGAAAATGTTGACGATTAAAATGTTGAAGACAAATCAAACTCAATTTCATAATCATCTAAAATATGTTATGGAAAATAATAATTTAGATATTTATTTCATCCATCAGATTTTTGGTGTTTTGGTTTTCTGCTATATTTCTTTATAATCTCAACACGCCACAATACGTTAGTAAATGTGAGGCAGGGCTCTTAATCATACTATATAATCATATATATTATTTTTTCAACATAACTTTTTCTCAACTAATACAAAGCCTGCAGCGATTAATAAGGTATCAGTGGATATAATTTTTTTAACGACTTCTGACATAGCATAACTCAGTTTACGTTAAAACACATTGTTTTTTAAAATTTAAGTTAAAAGAAAAATCTAACAATATTTTTTATCAATTACTAAAAATAAACTCTCTTTGTTATTTTGTGTATAAACTTTACTGCGTATTTAATTTCAACAACCCAACTAAATACTAAAATTTTTTTTCGAGCGGTGTGGTGGGGGAGATAGAATGGGTGAAAGTTTCGCAAGGGCTTACTGGTATGAACTATACATATATATTGTTATATACTACATGCTCTATCCATATAAATCAATATATAACAAAACAGCCCCGTGATATAATGGTCAGTGCACATGGCTACTATCCTACGGGTCTCGGATTCGATTCACTCCTGGTACTGTAGGTATTTTTTCCTGAAGAGGGGAATTATACCAACGGTCACTTAAGTTAGTCTTGAGTTTGTTAATTTTAATATCCTTCCTAATGTTTTCACACCTTCATAATCACTTATCATCACGTCATCCCATCGCGGGAGACAACCTCCAAGGTACACCATGAGCAAGGTTTTCTGTGCCTGACCAGAGCGACTGAAAATATACACACAGGTGACATAACTAGATACTATATATCTCCCGGTCAAAGATGCCACTCGCTAAAAAAAAAAATCTATATAATATGAACTACTAATCGATATGACCTTCTGTAATGTGCATTATTATCCACCTAAATAATCCCATACAACATAGAATATTCACTTAAAAAATAATACATATAACATATCGTCACCCGAGAATGCAACTGTTCTACGTCCGATTTTTCATTTTAGTGTAAACGTACATTGAAGTTTGACCTTGTGTGTAAAACCAATGTTACTAGAAAACAACTCGAGTTTGTATCCTCTTAAGTAATTATATAGTAGTCTCAATTTCACAGCAGGTGAACCATGTGCATTCTAAATAGACGTAAACACCAAATATCTCAAATTTAACAATTTTTCAGATAGAACACTTGCATTCTCGGGTTACGATATTTGACCTAATCATAGCCGGAGACTCTAATTGTATTTGGGGTGAAAAGTAAAATGGTTAATAATATAATAATAGCCGGGGTCCTAATAATGGCCGACTTAGGTCACTCGACAGTAAACATTTTATCGCACAATCTTAACTAGTGTATAATAAAATTACTATAAGATATAATTAGTGATTCAATGATTTCAAATCATTATAGTTCGTGAGTTATAAAAGTTCAAACTTGATATTTTATGTTTTTTGCGTAAAGTAGTTAAGGTAGATTACTTCAGGTTTGGGGTTTAAATTTAGTGTAAATATAATAATAATAGCCAGGACTTAGCAATCCTGAGAATTTTTCATGAGCCTCAAACTACACAATTTCCTCAGTAGTCCCCCTTGCTCCTAATCGACTCTCCTGATTTCAACTCAGGGTTGAGCTTTTATGGTAATTCCCACACTTTACTTTCCACGTCACTCAACTAGGTGTTTGTGATCTCTACTACCTACTTTTTGTGTGTGTGTAGCCGGAGCTTCACAAGTAGCCGGGGGCTCTAATTGCGACTGGAGTAGAAAGTACAGTTAATAGTATCCAGGGCTGCTATTAGTTCAAATATGGTTGCTATTTACCCAGATTTATATAAAATAAATAAGATAATTATTCATTATATATATATATATATATATAATGAATAATTTACCTAATTTTTTTTACATATAATGAATAACTATCCATTTAAATAATCCCATCGAAAATAAACCATTCACCTAAATTATTTCATAAATAACTAATCTAAGTAATTATATATATACCTGCTTCGGTGGCCGCGTGGCTTAACGCGCTATTCTTGCAGTAGGTTAGACCGCAGATGGCGACGAGGAGATAGAGGTTTGAATCTCGGTCGGGTGTACTGAGGGTAGTTTTTCCTAAATGGCTATCCACTCTCCCTCCACTCAAATACTGGTACACTTCCTATTAATATAACCTTCATAATCCCTAAAATCATTAGTGTAATTAGTACATAAGCGTATAGCCCGAACGGATAGTAAAACGCGGTGCTAAAAAAATAATTTATTGATAATTTATCATGAATTATACACCTAAATAAATAATCTAATATACCATTAATAATTCCCAAGATAGCTTTCCATAAACTTACACCCACTAGTTATATCATTTCAATCTCTCCAACAAAATATAGGCCTATTCTATTGTGTGTTTTTTAGGATCATAGTTTTTTTTAAAATATAACACACTGCAAACCGGCTATTTTAATTAATTGTATCTCCACTCGAAGATTACTGGCAACGAGCCAAGACTTTCGTTTGAATCCCTCGCGGATTGTTGGAACAGAAGAGGGGCAGGGGGGCGGGCGGAGAGAGGTAGGGGGTGAGGTGAAACACTGACGCCTCATTTAGGATTCATTACGAGCGGGAAACTGTTTAAATCTTCGGCCATTGTTGTTTTGTTTGCCAACCCCCTTGGGGTGTTTGCCGTAGAGAGTTGAACCCAGGACATTGTTATTAATATCAGCACCACCGTGTCGGCTCATCGAGTATCTTTGTAGAAAACTCGTGAATAACGCAAGCGTCAGTCCGCTGACCACTCTAGAATAATACTAGCGAATTAGAAACCTTCATGACTTTAATCTGATAAGTTTGCACAAGGGATCTACTTAGTAATGCTCTTTCAAGCCGAACATAAACTTGATAAAACACTTGGGGGAGGGAAGGGGGCTGAGGTCTCCATTTCAGAGCTAAAAATAAATGATATCCATTAAGAATTTGTAAGAATATGTAAAATAAATTGTACGATACAATGATATATACTGTCTCATAATATATTCTATAGTCTGTAACAATTTTGAAAATAATGTAGGGGTAAACTACACTTTATCAAATAACCAATCATGTTAATTTTGATATCCATTACTAAATACCTTACAATTATAAATTTTAAACAACATTTTTATAAAAAATATAAATTTATTAATTCCAAATATTCAATTTTTATTTTTAGAAAAAAATTAGCAAATGTTATTATTCATCATATAAAATACACCCAAGATACCCATTTTAAACAAAATCTCGTGTGTTATTTTCAAAATTCGATTGAAAAAAAAAGTATAGTTAGAAATCTACCCTTAATTATTGTGAGGCATAGTCAAAATTACGATTTTGCCTTGATGTATGATCCTATAACATCTAAATATTAAATTTGAGAGTAAGCCACTAAAAATAAATGATACGGGACTCCGCACGGACTTTCTCGCTCTATTGTTTAAAAATGGAGATATCTACTCAAAACTCTTAATATATGTGAAACTAAATAATATACACTAGCAAACCCAAGCATAAATTGCGCTAGCTTTATGTAAACCTTTTTTTTCCCCCGGTTTTAAATTTTATAATTTATTTTTAAAGAACTAATGTCCTCATTTGTATATTTGGACCGATAAAAAAGATAAATATTGGGTCCACAAGGGGCAACACTTCGTATTGAAATTTCGGCATCCGGTAGAAATGTTCGACATTTTATTAGGTGTTGCACATATTCAGGTCATTGCATTGCTACTAAACTCCTCATTTTTAAATTTTGACCAATAAAAAATGTAGATATTGACTATTGAATCTAAATTGGAGATAGATCATCGTTGTACTAACATTTCTGCTAAGTGGTTTAAGGAAAAACAACATAAACTTTTAGAGACTTATATTTAATTACTCTATGGCATTGGAGAATTATTGCGTTAAAACTTAAGTAGTATCTTTTTACAACTAAAGCTCACAAAATTGTATGAATATATTTGCCAATATCTCAGAAACTGTTGGTTTTATAAAAATATATTTCACATAATAATATTTAATTTTTAATAGTACTACAATTTTGCAATGATAAGTTATTTAGTATCTCAAATAGTTGTGGAGACGAGGAAATTTCCACATCTGTAAAGTACCCTAAAAGTCATTTTCAAGGGAAAATGAAGATATCAAGTTTATTTATAATCTTAATCAACGCATAGATACAAATTTTATCAAATTCGTTATAGCCGATTTTGAGAAAATCGATTTTTTTTCTTCTTTAACTCTTTATTAAACTACTCTTAATTCTAAGTTTAAACAGACACACAGACAGGCGGCATTTCAAAGACCACTTTTTACGGTTCGGGGGGTCATAAGACGTCGACTTCCATCAACATTTCAGGTTAGATTTTTTTTTACGGGTGCAATACTTTACCTTTAGTGCACGTCAAGTTAAAAAAATATATATTTACGTATATATTGAAATTTATTGGTTTTATAAAAATATGCTTCTTATAAAATATTTGTATTATAAAGAGACCTACATATTTGTAATGATAAGTAATTTCGTATCCCAAATAGTTTCGGAGATATGATAAAAAAAATATGTTAATTTACCCATCAGACTGGAGCCCTTAAAGCCATTTTGCCGAAATATTGAGAGTAGCCATTTTGTTTAGAGTATTTAGCAATGTTTATAAATTAAATTTAATCAAAATCATTATAGCCAATTTTGAGAAAATCGACTTTTTCTCTTTTTATCCTTCAGTAAACTACCCTTAATTTTAGGGTTGGATATCCAATTCCAAAAACACTTGGGGGCAACCCTATTAAAATCCTAGATACTATGTTTTAGCCTAATCGGTAAAATAGTTTAGGCTGTAGTTGGAGGTAAAGACAGACATAAATTCATAAACAACTTTTTCGGATTCGGGGGGTCACAAAACGTCAAGATTCATCAAAATCTTGAGTTCGATTTTTTTACGATCACAATACTTTCTCAACCTGTGTATGAGTGATAAAGTAAAAAGTTTCAGCTACACTGTACGGGTTAGACAGATAGACACGAGAACATACATAATTGTAGGGCCCATTTGTTTGTTTTTTTTAGTTTGGAGGCACAAAACGAATGACAAGATACATCATAATATAGATCAGAGATTTTAATTCAACCTTTTTAAACAAATGGTTCACTAAACAAGAAGCTAAAATTATCAAGGCACACCATCTGTTTGTTTTTTTAAGGAGAGATACTATCATTAAAATAACGAGTATTTAGATTGGGTTTAAAAGTTCAATAGATACAATTATGGTATTATTTAAAAAAAAATTAATCATGCATTTAAAAATATTCATTGTTACTCGTCAAATTTTTTTCTTGCTTTTCCCGCGGTATATCCTTCACAGCACACCGGTTAAAAACACCAACCCGGAGGTAAATTTTTTCACGATTACCAACTTTATTTATATGAGAAAGGAAAAATGGGGGCAATATAACACATGGTTTTTTTACATAACTAACTTTTTAAATTATTGAAAAGCTTTAACAAAGACTTTTGAACTTTTTTATGTAAGACTAAAGGAATCAGGCAATTAATTATGCTAAAATTTTACTAGGTGGAATCCGAAGTGGTGGATCCGTGGGCTGTATGTCAGGGTCATATAGTTTGATTTACCGTTAACGGGGAAATCTTCAATTCAAACCGGATGTCCTGCGGGTGATATTTCCTTAATATATTCCCACTTTCCCTTCATGTAAATACGGCCGGGATAGCCCGGACGGGTAGTAAGATGATGAATGAAGGAAATTGGGCGTAAAAGGAGAAGGGGTTAACAATCACAAGGAGTATAAATAAAACACTACTAAAAGATTCCAGCTGGGATTGAACCCCGGATGTCTAAAATACACCATGCAATCCATGCGGCCAATAATGCTAGCTTCTGTAATTTTATATTTGAAGATTTTAAACTTCCGATGGTAGTCAGATCGACATAGAAAAACTTTTAATACAACTTAAAAATAAATTTATATTGATAAACAGCGATAAAAGTTACAATTAATTTATCTTACAACCACTGATGATTGATCACCAAATGTGACAGTCTCAGAAATCATAACTTGACGTATTAATACATGTAAATAGATTTATTGACTATTTGAAAGGGAGAATAATGTTATATTTATGGATATAAATGTATAATAGAGACGAGGAAGGATGAATTTATAGAAAATACATCCGAATTATTGTGGAGGGAAATTGGAAAACCATTTCATAAAATCTATCTTCAGGCCACCCCACCCGTCCTAGATTAAAGCCCAAATCTAGCCTCGATAAACCTTATTGATGAACATGACGTTTATCGATAAACCTTATTGATGAACGTGACGTTTATAGCGCGTGCCTACCAATTTGGATCACACAATGCATGTATCTTGATCAAAGGCTTAGAGAGCTTATTTTTAGGAGGTGGAGAGTTCGCTATATACGTGTTTATACGTATGACTGGACCTTTCTATAAGAGTCCATTAAATTAGAGAGGGGTCTGGGACCCCTGCCCCCCTTCCGCCCACCTTTATACACCCTTGATACTGATTATTACAACTTTTAAACATAACATTAATGTAAGGCATACATTTTTGAAAACATATGATATATAACGTTGATTTATTATTATTTTCAAGTTTTGAGATTTGAAACCCTTATAAGGATTATGGATTTTAACAAAAGTAAATAATACAAAATAAATATATGAGCCTTAAGGTGCAGGACAATTTTCCCAGGAAGATTTTTTTTTAAAATAAATTTTTAGCAAATTCTAGCAATTTTTCTGTCATCTTATGAAAATTGGACTGTTCGTTACCATACTGAAGCTTAGTTTGGAATCTAATATGTTTAAAAATTAATCTAATTTGAAATGGTGCCGAAAAATATAAATTGAATTTATCAAAAATAACAACAATTAAAATTTAATGAAATAAATTTTAGCGCCCACTTACTTTTCCGACATTAAAACTGAACAATTTTGCTCGTATTTTATCGTCTTTGTCTAGTGGGCCACCGTATTACAAACAATAATTTTAATTTGTAAAAAAATTTTTTTTGTAAAAAAACCTTTAAAAATAACTACTGAGCTTTATCTTGTAAATACTTACGTTCTTTTAAAAATATAAATTTAACCAATAGTGGCTGAAAACCCATATGCAGTGAACATAAATAAAATAAATACTAACACTGTGAGTAATGTCACAGTTTACTTCAATGAGCTCCGACCTTTTATGACTCTCGGGCCAAACTGCCCGATAAAGCAAACATAACAGGCAGTATACAAAATAAATTTGACGTTAATAAGGTAATAAACAAGTAATAGGTTGTGTTTTTAGTATAATAAACAGCTAATTAGAACCGGTATTTAAGTACAGTATATTAAGATGATCGTACGGATATAGTTAGTGAAACAATTGAAACTGGTTTTGCGCTACAAGCTACGCGATAATAAAAATTGAAACTAGTCTTAGCTCTTTACTTTTTAACCCTTCTCGGGTATTGTGGTCGCTAAAAAAAAAAATCAGACCTAAATTTTGAGGGATGTGACAGTTTCATGACCCCTGAATCCGATAAAATATTTTTTGCAATGCCGTTTGTCTGTCACTGGGATTTATAAAACCTGGTATCTAGGGTTTCCATCAAGTTCCTCGAAAGGACTTTTGGAATAATCCATCCAATCCTAAAATTAAGGGTAGCTTACTTAAGGACGAAAAGAAATAGATTTCTTCAAAATCAACTCTAACGATTTTGAATACATTCCGTATCTAGACACTGTTTAACACTACAGACAAAATTTAAATTCTCACTTTCCCTTGAAAACTATTTGAAGATACTTTACTTAAGTGTGAATTTACAATTTTGATCATGTCTCCGTAACACTTAGAAATAACCGATTGTAAAGTTGTAACAGTACTAAAAATAAACAACTTTTATTAGAAATAAAATTTTATAAAAGCAATATTTTTCTGCGTTATAATATATTATTTTTAAACAGATCTTTATGAAATGAGTTTAGAATGCACAGAACAAATAGAATGTTTCTATAACATTGTTTAATATCTAATGTGTGTTCTTTTTTAACCCATTATATTTCTATAAAAGTGTCTTCCCATATCTTACAAGTTATAAGTATAATTTAGATAAAGGAGTGAGAAAGTGTGTTAGGTGAACCGTACCTTTTATTAAAAATATTATAAAACGGTTTCACTTGTCTCAATCCCACCATGTTTTTTTAAAAAAGAAGACTGCGTAAAACCGCACCACAACGCTACGTTTGGTTCGGGTTGTTTTACCTACCTGAGTTAGGTGTTATCCGTGGTGTGTACCGGGAGGTAGAAGTGACGAGTTGTCGCATTGCGTGAAATATACCTTGAAAAGAACGGAATAGTAAACAAACAATAATAATAATAATAATAAAGATTAGATATATAAATGTTTCTAAAGGTCTTTGTTAAGGTAGGGTAGAAGGGGCCACGAGACAAGGTTGGTGTTTTTTACAGTTTTTATAACAAAACTTTTGTTGTTGTTGACAAAAACAAACAAACATTGCTCCAGTAGAAACATAATTTAATTTTATTCACATCGTTATTTCAACATTTCTTGAATATCTGTCAAGGGTGCCCTGCAATTTAATGACAACATTTTTATCTTCCTTCATATAAAAAGTTTCTCGTCGAATGCTGCTGTGATCATGATAGATATTAAACAATTGTTGATATCAACATGTGAAGAAAACTAATTTCTATGTTTCTATTTGAGAAATATTTTATTTATTTTGGTCAATAAATATTTTGCAATAGAAACGTCAAAAAAAAAACCAACCCTGTTCTTAACTCGCGACCTCTTTCATCCCACCTTAACACATTTCTATATTGAGGGAGAGTCGCCTAGGGACAGCTGACGAGCAGCCTCTGGCGAATTTGACCGGGGTTTGGCTACGTTTGTGGAAACCTTTCGGGTCTATTACGACATTATCCGAATAGTTACTTTAATCTATAATCGGATCCCTATAAGAAGAAAATTATCTTATAGTTCAAAAGTATATTAATTTTAAACTAATATATTCATAAGCAAAGTCGTACTTTTCATTATTTCAATAGTGATTCGATTATCAGGGTAAACTTTCTAATAGTTTTTATATAAAATATGTGCCACATATGACAATTATTATTCATGGATATGAAAGCTTTGTTTGACACAAAACCAACAAATGTGTTTTTAATGTATTATTTTGAGATTATATTTATATTATTTAATTCATCGAACCTATATTTTCTCCTTTCCCCAAAGCTCCGTTGATATTTATGGAAGATTATATATAAATAAAAACAAAGCTATTTTTTTTGTAAGGTATTTTCTCTACAGCACTAAACTAACTTAAAGTTATTAATAATAGTTTGAGTGTAATTCGAACAGGTAGTGAGATACGGTGATAAATAGCACTACGCTGTTGGAAATCCTGAAACTCCTATATTTTATTTCAGCACCTTCTTTGAAGATCATTAGGGTCAACCTGTTGTATACTACCATGTCATCATATCTGCTTGTAAAAAGAGATGCGTGTTCAGTCCGTATCCATCATGTAATCGTCTGGACAAAATACTACAGATCCTGTGGCTTTTATTTTATTTTTTAAATACGTTAATTACTTTGTAAACATCCAAGAAACTGTACGTTTAATGGACATTTATAATGCATTGCGGTGACCTGGCGGTCTAAGGGTAAGGTGTTAGACTTCTATGCTGGCGGCCGGGGTTCAATCCTCGGTCGCGGCAAAGATTTATCTGATTACCAAACCCTTCCTTCACCTCTGGCAAGACATCTTGTGAATGTGGGGAATGCCAGGCCTCCACCGTGGTTCGGATTCCACGTTAAACTGTAGGTCCTTCATTTCATCTCACAATCACCCTACCATTACACATTAGCGTAAGTGCGTATAACCCGAACGGGTAGTAAGACGCGGTGCTAATAATAATAATAATAATAATAATAATAATAATAATAATATAACGCATTGCATTTTATTAATCTTAGGATATTTTTGATACAAAATCTACCGATTTTCATTCTGGTAATTTATAAGCTAGCACTAGCTTGGTCAACGCTTGTCCTCTCTTTTAAGAGGGGGTAAGAGGGGACGGGACGTAAGAAAAGTTAAGTGTTTTTTGCAGTTTTTATAGCAAACAATTCCTTTCGGCAAAATAAATAATACTATTGCTCCAATAGTAACATAAGAGTATTTTTTTCCCCGCACGGTGATATCAACAGTTATTGTGGATCTACACGTATGCCGAAAAAACAAGCACACAACAGAAACGTCGTGGTCACGTGACAAATTCTAAGCCAATCAAAAGATTTCTGCCTCTTCGGCGCGGGCTGTTCCGCTAAAGTACAACTCATCTCTACTTTGTCCGCTCTGCCTGAGTTGTTCGGCGCAGGAGAACCAATCAAATCTCAGAACCAAATACCTAAAATCAGTGCGCATGCGCATTTTACAACGCATGCGCTGTACAACCAGAAACAAGCAGACAACTTCGTTGGCCGTTGTGAGGAGATTTGTAATAAACCGTTGATGGAAAGCGTGTGTATAAATGTATTGGATTGTGATACGACACATTATTATAATTTGAAAACATCCACCGGAAGAATGATATAAAAACCGTGTCCATCCGATAGAAAACAAATATTTTGACAATCAACTGTTTTAAGTTAACATTGCAATGCATCATGGGTTAACTTAATACAGCGTGTGAATTGCTGCGCTGAGGCAGATTTTACTTTCTATTTTTGGTCAGCGTATGTATCAAGCTTTATTGAATATTTGTAATGAGTGTATTATCATTTACTGAGAAACTTTTTAGATGCAGAGATAAAGTTATCATCAAATTATCGGACATACTTGAACTGTTAAGATAACTATGTGGAGAAAAATTAAACTCAGTGTTTCTACAGGACCAATATATGATTTATTTTTCCAAAAAAACATTCAAAATAGGTCCCTTAACGTACAATCCCCACCATTCTACCATAGTGATCTTTGACATGCAATAACCTAACTCGAAATAATATATTAATGATTTTTTAGCACCACGTCATACTACCTGTTCAAGTTATAGGCATATGTATTAATTACGCTAATGAGTTAGAGATGAGGAATGTTTATTATTATTAGCACCGCGTCTTACTACCCGTTCGGGTTATACGCACTTACGCTAATGTGTAATGGTAGGGTGATTGTGAACACGGTGGAGGCCTGGCATTTCCCACATTCACAAGATGTCTTGTTAGAGGTGAAGGAAGGGTTTGGTAATCAGATAAATCTGTGCCGGGACCTGGGATTGATCCCCGGCCGCCAGCATAGAAGTCTGACACCTTACCCCTAGACCACCAGGTCACCGCGAGGAATGTTAAATGTAGATCAAGTTCACCCGAATTTGTGTGGAGGGAGATTGGGAAACCATTTTGAAGAAACCACCCTTAGTACACCCGTCCGGGATTTGAATACCGATCTTCCTGTCATTGGCAGTCTAATATATTGAGATAATTACGCCTTAGACCATGCGGCCACCTACGCTGATAATATAATATTATTAATAACAATACAAAATATGTGAAAGGTCTTTTTCTCCCCCTTTTTTTCAAAGCTTGACTATAAATGGGTTTTTGATAAATGAGTTTCCCTCAATTATTGATCTTCAGTTGTATACAAAGGAGAAATACGCCAAGACGATTTCCGTCCGACTGAAATTGAGTTGATCCGTTTCGCTTCCGTATCCCGTCATATGCAAACTGTAGTCGACCGTTACTACTTCCTTTGTACTAAGCTGTTAATTCTCTTGCTCTCTGCATGTTTCCTTCATCCTCCTCTCCCCCCCCCCTCCCCCTGTATCCTTCAGATGCATTTGAATAAAACTTTGAACGCATCGGGAATTGAACTAGGGGCTTATAGATTTGTATCTAGTGACGCGACTAACCAAGCTATGAGCTTTATATTATTTTATTCCCTGTATATTATGAAGATAGATATATTTGTTTTACTGCATCGCATCCAAAGCAATCGGCATTAATTCCATGATTAGTTTTTCTCCCTGTCAAAGCAAATGAGTGTAAATTTCCTTTCAATTCTTTCTCATCCCACCTAATTAGCGTATTTAGAAGCCGTTTAGTAAGTAAGGCGGGTAGTAAGACGCGGCGTTAAAAAAAATTCTTTTAATTCATAAGAACCAATGGTCACGTGGGAAAAGGCGTCAGTCTCATCGCATCGAGCTTGTATGAGGACTGTGGTGTTTTTATACACTCTACACCGTGCCTTTCCATGCATATTCTCGTGTTAAGCGACACCTNACACACACACACACACACACACACACATTAGGAAATTATATTGTGTAGATATTACTCGAAAGTCGAATGATTAAATACAAACGGGAACTTCGGAAATATAGATTTATTCCTGATTTTAATTTTAAACGAAGACATACAATGACTTATGAATATATGAAATTAAATTTTGCTATTTCTTTCTAAACCGTCAGCCAAGGTATTTTCTACACCCATACAGTAAGTACTATTCTTGATGGTGTAGGGCTTTTAAGTAACTTATTTTTTGTCTCACCTCCCTTTCGAGTATTTCTGCATACAAGGGTTAGAAAGGTCGAATGAAGAATAAATGTACATGAATTTGCGTGTAAGTAGGGCGGAAGACCATTTATAGAAAAATCACACTCACTATACATTTAGGATTTTCGGACCTTGACCTCAGAATCTGCATCTGCATCTGCAGTCTATTGCAAGAGTGACGTTTTTGACGATCATTGATGCGGTCTGTTTAATGTTAAAGGCGTACGAGTCTTAAATTGTACTAAACTTTTTTGGGGGGGACGGGGAGAATTTTGTTAAAATGTATGTCATTACATTACATCTTCTTCAAAGTTTAACCAATAGATGTGATTACAAAATAAATGAATGCCAATCATATAAAAACTATTTACGAATGGAACATGACATTTTTGAAAATTTTGTCACGGAAGAAGGTAAAAAAAACCATATTTTTTTATAGCTAGATCTAGAGTTTGTGTCTTCAAAATGGACAAGCACATTTCAAACTGCTTTACATGTATATATTAATCTTTCAGAAGTCTACATTTTATTTGATACTAAGGTAAGTATATAGAATATTCGTAAAACATATTATTTCATAAAAATATAACTTCAACGGTTCGTCAAAGACACATCAAACTTAGTTTCTCAAATAACTATTTTAAGCGACAATGTCTTAACTCATGTGTTGAGAAACGGCACATTAATTTCATTCAATAGTAAAATCTAAAATTTTAATTTTATATCTCCTCCCCTTTTCCTCTTTTCCTCCCCCCTCCTAAAATATTTCCATGGAAAAAAGATCAGCATGACGGATGTTTTGACGGCCCTGACGTCACTTTGCTGTCACACCCGTTGGCGTATTTTACTTTTAATATGGTTCCGGGACAATCAATTTAGAACATGAGTACGAGTATATTATGTCCACCTCCCTGCCCCCCCTACTTCTCGCTGTAGTTACTCTTAATGGAGTTTACCTATTAGTGTGTTCTCAAATGGAGGTGTGTCTGAAATATCGCTCGGAGTTGACGTCGCACGCGGCGTTTGATTCCTAATGGAGGGGGGAAGTCGGACACCGATTCGAAGATAGGAAGCTAATTAATCGTATACCTACGGAATCACTAGTTTATTTATTTTATTTGATAAGTAGGTTTTAACCCAAGTGATACCCTTATCTGTGCGCACGCGTACTAAACGTTAAGACCGTCTTATCTTGTTTGCTGGTGATTGGGAAGGTCGATGTTTGTATCCCGGCAAGGTGAATTTTTTCTTAAAATAATAATTAAACTCTCTTTCTCAACGCAAATACGAGTATGTTTAAGTTAAATTCTGCTCTACTCACCCTTACCTCTTAAGTATGATTAAAATAGTGTAGATAGCTTGGAAGGATATTAAGAAGTGGTGCATGGATAAAAAAAACTCAACAATTATTTAATGATTTATTTCATGAGGTAGCGTTGAGAATGATAGCTAAGAGGAAATTCACCACATTTTCTTTGAGAGGTAATTGGGAAATTAAAGTGATACATCCTATACCCGGCCGAGATTCACCATCACAGACTCTGCCTAAAAATATGAGCGAAGAATGACCCTAGATAGCTCAGTGTTCATTGGTATGGAAATCCAAAGGTTCGGGGTTCGATTTCCGTGTCCAGGTGTCATTTTTAAATTACTTAGAATAACATATACCGAGTAGTGCTGGGATATTATTTGAATACCCTAAAACATAGGTTTTTTTCCTCTGTCACCAATTCGTACTAGCATGGGCTATCCGCGTTTAGTTCCGCTAATCAGGTATTAATGGGAAATGTACCCACATTTAAGTGGAGGTTGAATGGGAAAACATTTAAGAAAAAAAAAAGCCTCAGAGACTCGAAACCCTGACCTTCCCGTCACCGTAAAATCAGACCAGACGACCCCAACGTCTAGTTCGCAGGCCTACCGAAAGTAATTAACTTCTCAGAAACTTGTTGCCTGAAGAATGGCTCGCGCTGCGAAAGATTAATGTTTCCAGGACATGGAGTACATTATTAATCAAACCAGTGCCCGCCGCCACTTCAAACTGTTGCTTATCGTTCAGCGGGACCGTCAATAGAGTAGCCATCTTAAGAGGCCCGTCTACACCAGCGCTGACGTGCGAGGTGGTCACGTTCAGAAATAGCACACTTTTCGAGAATAACTTTATTTTGAGATCTGGCTGGCGACAAAATGGAAAGAAAAGCTATCAACAAACATATATAGGATTAAAATCTTACATTTTGAATCTTATAGCTAAAAAAATATATACATTTTTTAAATTAGTTAAAATTTAACAAAGTTTTAGGTGAAATGTAGCAGTTTTGAGATCGAAGTAAATAGCTAGAAACATGTATCTAGTTTTCCTAAAAATAATAGTCTTTTTTTAAATATCACCACAACAAAAAAATTTAAAGATGATTAAGTTTGTTTTAGTGGTTTTGAAGCTCCAGACCTTTTGAAATACAACAAAATAATGATGTTTCCCTTTAATTAGGTGATGCCTTTAAGTTGGGGAGGTACGGTAGGCGAGAAAAGTTAAGTGTTTTTTGCAGTTTTAAATAGCAATTTTTTTCCCCAAAATAAATCCAATATTGTTCCAGTAGAAACATAAGAGTTTAATTTTCTTCACGCGGTGATATCAACATTTGTTGAAGATATGTCATGAGCATTGCGGCATTAGATGATACACTTTTTAAACGAAGAAAAAACGTTGTCAGTAAATTCCAGGATATCCTTGACAGATATTCAAGAAATGTTGATATCACCGCGTGAAGAAAATTAAACTCTATGCTAGTACCGAAGCAATATTAGATTAATTTTCACCAAAACAATGTTTTGATATACAAACTGCAAACGCATTCACCTTTTTTAGTATCCTTTACAATCTCTATCTTAAACAAATAAATACATCCTAATTTTCAAGTACAAAATTATATCGATTTAGTGAGTCGCTTTTCTTATAAGATAAACATGGACGGTAGTTGAAATTATACATAAACACTAGCTGACCCGGCAAACGTTGTTTTGCCATATAAATAATTTTTAAGTAATTTCTAGTGTAGACAAAAAATAGCTTACTTATTGTAAGTGTGTAAGAATGTGGTATATGCGTGAAATAGGCATGGAGCGCTGTGAACGATGAGGGAATATAAAAATAACAAAAGGCAAACATTATTTTTAAGTTATTATAATTTATTCCTTAAAATTATATATCATTAATTAATCAATTACGACAGTAACACTAACAAACAATATCAATCTCTTAATGCCATAGCGTGAACAATATTTTTTGTTAGTCCATCTTTAGCTAACACAAACAAACTGGATGGTTTACCCACTCGAGAGCATGCCACGTATAATTGTCCGTGTGAAAAACATGGTGTTCTCAAATCTAAGCCACAAATAGACATCGTTTGACCTTGGGATTTGTTGATAGTCATTGCAAATGCCAATCTAATCGGAAACTGAATACGTTTGAATTGAATTGGCACATGACGATTGATCAGTTATCGACCGGGGATGAAAAATGATTAAATTACTAAAATGGCTATTAAAAAATAGGGGTTGGTGATAAAAGGGTAAAAATTTAGGGTTGTATGTATTTTTTAATGCGACATAATAAAAAAAATAAAGATATTAAAAAAATGTCTAAAAATTATAGAAAAATGTTAAGGGTGGACAACCCTTATCACTAAGGGGTATGAAAAATAGATGTTGGCCGATTCTCAGACCTACTCAATATGCTCACAAAATTTCATGAGAATCGGTCAAGCCGTTTCGGAGGAGTACGGGAACGAACATTGTGACACGAGAATTTTATATATAAGATTTTCTCTTACCTTTGTTTTTTTAAACAGAAATAAACCATTTAAAAGATACATTTAATGAGTAAAGATCCGCATTCCCATTCAGGAAAAAACAAAAAACACTCAGAAAATCTGGCTGGATCCGAATCCTGCCCTCCTTATTACAAGACAAATCAAGCTAGAAGAGATTTGACGTTTAGTCCGTGTGCTCATATTTGCGGATAACACTGGGTTTTACGGCATAATTAAACATATAATGAAGATGCTTGAAATCTACCAACATTAGAAAAGGTAGAATGAAGGAAAACAAAAAATAAAACTCTCATATAAAAACTCAGTGCAATCGGTCGAGATGAGAACAGTGACCTCCCTATCAATGGCGGTCAATTGCAAAGGGTTTAAACCAGAGGTTCTTAACATCCAAGGTGCCCGTCAATTAAAAATTTATTTTCACCAACATCAAACTGAAATTTAGCATTTAATTCAATTGTTAAGTATGTAGAAAGAAGCCACACTAATAAATTCCTTTATTACAATTAAAATAAATAAATAAAGAACGTATAATTCAAACTGTTAGTAAGAACCAGTGCTAAGTACTATTTTTAATAAATTTTGATAATCGTATTTATATATTGGTTTCCTTTGTAATCCTATGTATTATATGAATTTATAAACATTACTGCTTAAGGGATCTACGGCAAAAAAAAAAAGTTATGAACCCGTATAAAGTGATGTTATATCTAGATTTATATAGTTGGAATGGGCTTTGATAAGTCTTTAAATTATCTAAAATTAAATTAAGGGCTGCCAACATCACACCAGTAGAAAGTGACTACTTAAAAAAAAAAGATATAGCCTATGAATAAATGAGAGTAGATTCAACAGTATTTTGGAAGAGTTATAAACGGTTATGTGATACGGCGATACATACACTAGCAAAGGTTCTAGAATGACTTGGAAATTCGAGGGCTAACAACAGCTTTTAAACTACTTAATGACTGTCGGGCGTTTATAAATGATAACCTGTTCATCTTGTCAACACAATCCATTACATTAGCTAGAACCTAGTCTAATTTTAGGAAATCAAACTTCTGTGGGCCAAAGATATCATCGATCCAATTTGTACGACACACATTTTTGGAACACTTTGTCCAAAGTGGTTACATATGTTATACATAGTATTTGTTCTATTATAACGCGTTGAAAACATAGAAACATGCTATTTTTAAAATAGTATTTATAATGTTTTGAGACGTTTACTAGACCTCTATTTTTTTATTTAGCACCGCATCTTACTACCCGTTCGGGTTATACGCACTTACGCTAATGTGTATTTGTAGGGTGATTGTGAGATGAAATGGAGGACCTACAGTTTAACGTGGTATCCGAACCACTGAGGAAGCCTGGCATTCCCCACATTCACAAGTTGTGATTAATACACGTCTTGTCAGAGGTGAAGGAAGGGTTTGGTAATCAGATAAATCTGTGCCGGGACCGAGGATTGAACCCCGAACCCCCAGCACAGAAGTCTGACGACACTTTACCCCTAGACCGTTAGGTCACCAACATTATGCTAAGAAAATTAAACTATGTTTCCACTGGCGGGAGCATTATTTTATTTATTTTGACCAAAATAAATATTTTGCTATAAAAAAATAATAATGAATAAACACTGTCCTTAACTCGCGTTCCGATCACTCTAAACTTACAATATCACCGCGGGGAGCTGCACTGTCTACACGTACCCTGAGCGGTGAGAGGTTGGAATCCTGGAGGAAAGGGTGGAGCGGGGGAGTGAAGAATACAATGATGGTGTTATTGATGATAGTACACCACACACAGATAGCGTGGAATACTGTCACGTGATGCGGGAGCATTAACGATGAAGAGGGACCTCGCAATCTGTCTAAGGAACCGAGTTCGTCCCCCTCACGTGGCGGGAGACGCGAAATCGCGGCTTACATCAATTCTCCCCGTCGATGGTTGCCAAAAGACTTTTGTTTTTGTCATGCACTTTGACATGGCTTCTCTTCAAGTGAGGTCTCTACTATTTAGACAACCAATCGGTGAACAAGGTTTTACTAGCTATTAATTAAAAATAGAGATGTGCGAGAACAATTTTTTCAATTCGAGACGATCTCAAGACGGGAATATAAAATAAATCGATACACGAGATCGATACGAAAAAATGTCCTTTGAAAGTTAAAAAAAAAAGTGAATCATGTATATTAATGAAAATAAATAATTTATCGAGTTCTTTTTTGACATTTAAGTTGGCGCTTGCTTTAGATTGTTCATTCAATCATTCAAGATGTAACTCATGCATATTTTAAATGCAATTATTATTATTATTATTACTATTATTAGCACCGCGTCTTATTAACCGTTCGGGTTATACGCACTTACGCTAATGTGTAATGGTAGGGTGATTGTGAGATGAAATGGAGGACCTACAGTTTAACGTGGGATCCGAACCACGGTGGAGGAAAATAGTGATAAGTTAGTTACAATTAACACCATTTATAATTCAATTTTGTAGTGTAAAAGCTTTTATTGTCAAAGTTTGATACTGAAAAACAATATTTATAAACAAAACATTTCTTAGTTAAAGGCTGTTTTGGGGGTCTATTTGCGGCCCATTTTTGGGTTATTACGGTATTATTGGAAATAATAAATTACCGGTTTTGTTTTTTAATTTCTTAGGGACATTATTTGCTTTTTTCTAATTTATTGAATTTTTGAGATTCATTTTTTAACTTTCGAGACGGAATCGAGGTATTTTTTTCTCTCTTGAGTTTTCGAGATATTTTCGAGTCTTGCACGACCCTACTTTAAACTCGCTGATCTCGATATTTCCATCAAGCAGACAAGGCCTATCGGTCGCATGACGTTCTCTCATCAACAGGATATAATACAATATTCTCAACAGGATGTTAATATCTGAGACTTCTTGACTTCCAAGGAAAGGGACAAGAGTGGATTAACATCTTGCCAGAATAAACGTTCAAATAATACTCTTATATCTTGTTTATCATACTCGAGAAGGTAAACAAGAACATATCTATGACGTAAACCATTTAAATAAACAAGTCATCCTCGTGTCAACAGAGTAAACAAATTATCCCGTTGACGTATAATTGAGTTGTTTCACGTGCCCTCCTGCCTTTGAACACGCGGACAAAAACCGTCAGACTCATATTTTTTGGAGATTTCTGGTTAAGGCGATTGTCCCTTTTCATTTGGTGTGGAAATGCAGAGCCATGGAAACAAACCGTTATCTTCAAGAACTTATATTGTTTTGCAATTTTCTTTTCGAAAACGGTTTGTTCAAGAATATAAGCTTGTTGATTAAGTTACACTTTTTATACACACACCTCCTCCATAATTTTAACAATGATCAAATATTGATTAGTGTAAATATGTGGTGAATCACCCAGACGGGTAGTCATCGAAAAGCAGCAATGGATATACATAAGTGTGTGTGTAGAGGGGAGGGTATATAATATATCTATTTGAGTAAGGGGTTTTTAGGTTTTTTTTTACTATTAGGCTTATTTGATATTTAAGATCAATTTTCTGAAACGACTGATTATATCAGCACACAACTTATAAAATAATTTAAATATTCTAGAACAACCAAGGTGTCACTCTCGTGTTAGACTGGCCTGGGTGGCTTTCCCCTAAATGGTTTCCCACTCTCTTTACACGAAAATCTGGGTATAGTACCAATAAAATACTTCCTTCCTCATCTCTACTCCATTAGGGTTATTTGCATATATGGGTATAACATGAACGGGTAGTATGACGCAGTGATATAAAAACCCACTAGAACAGACACAACAACGTCCAGTCCCCGGCTGTTAATTAATCATCGTGGAAAGTGTGAAACCCAAATTTTACCATTGATAAATTTTTCGGCTGTGCCGGTGATCGAACCCGGGACCCAAATATTTCAACAATAATTAAACAAAATAAGAAGAAGACATATTCTACAAAATCTTTGCTAAGAGTGTTGTAAGTTAAAATTATTTGTCACTATCTTTGACCCTATTTGTCTCGATCATCTTTATTTTTTTAGTCGCTCTCCTCGAATCTTGACTCGCGCTTACCGAGAACATCCCGCGTGCTGTTGTCGTGACGTCACAGATTACCGTCTCGTATTTTAACAACTGCCAACGCAACGTCCGGCGTATATTCCTCTCCTTAGTCACTCTTGATCGTCCCTACCCCCCACTCCCCCGCATTTATTCGAGGTATTTAACGTTCACTTTCTGAACCGACTGTCTATACCAAAATACGGCCTATAATTTAACCTAAATTTATCATTATTAGCACCGCGTCTTACTACCCGTTCGGGTTATACGCACTTACGCTAATGTGTAGTGGTAGGGTGATTGTGAGATGAAATGGAGGACCTACAGTTTAACGTGGGATCCGAACCACGGTGGAGGCCTGGCATTCCCCACATTCACAAGATGTCTTGTCAGAGGTGAAGGAAGGGTTTGGTAATCAGATAAATCGGTTCCGGGACCGAGGATCGAACCCCGGACCCCAGCACAGAAGTCCGACACCTTACCCCTAGACCACCAGGTCACCCAACCTAAATCTAGAACAGACAAAACACCCAACCTCCTTGCTAAGAGTGGAGTGGAAAAACACATTTCACCAATGATACATTTTTTGACCATTCCAGGAATTGAACCCGGGAAACCTTAGCTCAGTAGACAGACAAGCTACCGACTGAGCTAAGGTGTCGGACAGTTTGGTTAGCCAATAGCAGTCAAGTTTAGATATATGTTATCATTTCCTATTAATAGAACGAATAGTATAGTAAAATGTGATCAATGTTTGTCTAAAAAAATTTTTTTTTGTGTTTTTTAAAAGGCCCTTCCTATTAAAATTGGACAGTACATGACTTCCCGACTAACAGTTCCATGAATACGTCACTCCCGACGGTTGTCAGAGTTGCACTTAACCTAAGTTAATAGTCGCGTAGCACACACATTAAATCAATAACATTTTAATATTTAATTAGTTTTATTTTTTAGGGATTGACATAAAAAGTCCAATTTTCTAATGAAGGATCAGCCAGAAAGTTTTCTGTATCCACAGGTTGTCCGTGGATTATTCACTCTCCATTATAAGCCTTAATAAATGTGTTATCATTAGGAGCTATCTTAAAACAGTTTGTGGTAATTAATAACACAACTCAATAAAGTTTTGTTTAAATTAATTAGACTACCATAGTTATGACAATACTTCAGTAGTTCAGATAGCTCCTAAAATAACGATATTTTTTTCTTCACCTCTCCTGTTGAGGTTGTACGCATGTATGTGATAATTAGTCGAATGGGGTAGGGATGAGGAAGGAACCATTTTAGAGGCAACTAACCAGCAAAAGCGTGAAAGAAGAGTCTGAAACTCTTTAGAAAAAACAATTCTCAGTAGGATGACCTGGTGGTCTAGGGGTAAGGTGTCGGACTTCTATGCTGGGGGTCCAGGGTTCAATCCTCGGTCCCGGCACAGATTTATCTTATTACCAAACCCTTCCTTCACCTCTGACAAGACGTGTATTAATCACAACTTGTGGATGTGGGGAATGCCAGGCCTCCATTGCGGTTCGGATTCCACGTTAAACTGTAGGTCCTCCATTTCATCTCACAATCACCCTACCATTACACATTAGCGTAAGTGCGTATAGCCCAAAGATGCGATGCTTATAATAATAATAATAATAATAATTTCCTTCATTATAGAGTTGGCNGTTCGGATTCCACGTTAAACTGTAGGTCCTCCATTTCATCTCACAATCACCCTACCATTACACATTAGCGTAAGTGCGTATAGCCCAAAGATGCGATGCTTATAATAATAATAATAATAATAATTTCCTTCATTATAGAGTTGGCTAACAGTCGTAAGATCTATAACAGGCCACCACTGAAAAGTACACAATTACTTTACAAATATAAATATTTAAACGAGGAAATAAGATAAGCAATAATAGTTAAATAATTTTATATATGGTTGAATATTTCCGAAAAAAAAAAGTAATTAATAATGATAAGTATAAAAAATAGCAATTATAACAATTACTAAAGAATGGTTACAAGCAGTAACAATATGCAAAAAATAAATCAGATTATTGTAAATTTTAAATATTATAGACAGAACCTCTACAGTATAAATGATTGATATGGTATTTCCTTCAATAACTCTCTAAGTTTAGCTTTCCTTTTATGATAAAAGTCGAATTTGACAAACCTATAACTGGCGCTATGTATACAACGACCTATAGGGCTCACCTTATAAGAGTTATCGAGAAAAAATAATTTTGAATTACGAGAAGCCCAAGAAGGGAATATGAACGCATACATGGGCAAGGGCAAATTTGCAAGAAATTTTGTTATTGAAACTAAAGTCTACGCGAGGAGAGAGTTTGGAGCCCTAAGAGGTTTCGAATTCTGTCATAATCATAATAAATCCGGTTAGTAAATAATTTATCATAATCTCTTCATGGTCAACATGATAGTGGAGATAAAGTTTGTTATCCAGGAGAACATCAAGATCATTAATTTAAAGGGTGCGAACTATGTTTTCATTGCCCAATTTATAAATAAAAAGGAAAGGATTAGTTTTCCTAGTAAAATATATAGATTCGAGCTTAGATTTATTAATATACATTCCATTTTCCAAAGACCATTGTAGAGTACAATTTAAATAATAATAATAATCCTCAGTAGAGCCGACCGAAATTCGAGCCCCAATCTCCCCGTCATCAGCAGGCCAGTCTAAGACGAGAGTGATGGCTTAGACCATTCTGCCACTGAAGCGGATAAAGAGTTTGTTAAGGCTATGGGGTGAAATATTTTTGAGGTAAGCCTAAACTGAACCTTCACATAACCATACGCTAAGTCATGTGATTTAAGCCGTCACTATTGATATAAATTATTATTATTATTATTATTATTATTATAATTATTAGCACCGCATCTTACTACCCGTTCGGTTTATACGCACTTACGCTAGTGTGCAATGGTAGGGTGATTGTGAGATGAAATGGGGGACCTACAGTTTAACGGGGAATCCGAACCACGGTGGAGGTCTGGCATTCCTCACATTCACAAGATGTCTTGTCAGAGGCTAAGGAAGGGTTTGGTAATCAGATAAATCTGTACCGGGACCGAGGATTGAACCCCAGCCGCCAGCACAGAAGTCCGACACCTTACCCCTAGACCACCAGGTACCTGATATAAATTATCAATACCTAGAAAATGACACTAATAATATATCAAAAGGTTCTCAATGTTGCCCACAAAAAATAAGTTACTTTTATGTATTTTTAAAAGACTCTTCTTATGAAAACTGTACAGTACACATGGTCTCCAAGCTGATAGTTTATCTGAAATAAACATATCCTCATATTTTTTTTAATATTCTACTTTTGTCCTTTTCAGAGAGGATTGGTAAGGATTTACAAATCTTACTGGGAGATAAATCTAACCTCAATTTACCCTATCTAATCTAAGGGCACAGGATAAATAAGGGTAGATTTGGAAAAAATTAAATTAGTACTCGACTGAAGAAAGGAGAAACAACGTAGTGAAAAGTTTACCCATACCAATTCTACTCCAAATAAATCCGTTTGGAATTATAGCCCAGTTTATCGGAATGAGCCGTTATTCCGGTCCTGTTGGCTATTCGTGACTGATTTTGTTGTTGTTTATGTTTATATAAACCCTCAGTGTTGATTGAGTGATTCAAGACTCTTTGGATTCGCATATCACTTGGTTATTTTTGTAGGTATTGGTGTTTGAATCCCGGTAATGTGTACTTACTTACATCCACTGCAGTTTCCAACCTGCGGCCTGGGTCAGTTTTTTATTCAAACCATATATTTTCCACTATCGGCTTGCTTGGCCGGTGGAGCTTACCTGAGATAATTATCTTCAAAAAATGAACAAGTATAATATGTAGTTTGCTTTTATTTATCTAGTGGATATTTATTTTTCAATTAAAGTGTTAATTTTTAAGTTACTAATCGTTTAATTGTTTTGGCCCCATCCTGTATATATAAATATATATAATTTACGGATGGTTCTGAGAGCTATATTTAGGGTGGTATGTAAGAACGACTACCCAAACGGTTTGCTGTGAAACATGCTGGCAAAAAAACAAAACAAGTCTCGTTCGAGCACATCAACCTAAATATCTTCATCAGAACTACCCAGAAACCAACCAAGGTTTGCGGTTGACCAGTCTAACCACTTAGAGAAAATTACACTCCAATGGGCGTACTGAGCCTTGAGGAACAACGTGACTGGTTCTGCATATAGTAAGTACATATTTAAAAAAACTTAGGTTTGTTATAGCATAATCCAGTTTAATGTGTAATCAAACAATCGCTGAACGTAGACAAAACAGTAATGTGATCAATACATATGGGTAGAATTAAGGAGGGCGAGGTGGAGTAGAGGGGGTAGTGTGTGTGTGTGTGTGTGTGTGTATTTACGAAACATACAAATGGAAGCGTTTCGTTCAAGCTTATTTATGCGTTACTTTTTATTTTATTTCCCTCCTTTCGTTGTTTGAATATTGCTAACGGCTGACATATTGTATAGCACGTGTAGATTGTAATACAAAATCAATGGAGGGGAAATTATTATTAGTATGGTTTCATTAGATATAAACGTAATATATTCTAGCATTTGTTCTCTTATCTTTTATATTGTGTCCTTTATGGATCATTTATTTTCTAAACAATATCTCAAATACATTATAAATATCTACTCAGAAACAAAACGTCTGATTCTAAAAAAAAATATATTCTTTAAAGATTTATATAAAATATGATCCGGCTATAAAACCAAATAGAGAAACATGCTACCGTACAATTTAAACCCAACACAAATTAACAAAATGACTTAAATATTAAAATCCTATTTTTAAACCGCTAGTGCACATAATTAATATTCCATTACTCGCATCGGTGTTCACGTGGGTTAAGATGTAAAAACCTGTCTTGTGAGGCTTTCCTAGGATGGGGAGCTTTGAGACACAAATTTACTTAAATGTTTCACCACTTTCCCCTCTGCACAAATTCGGATACATTTCTTCTAAATTTTACCTTCCACTTTTCTACCCCATTAATGTGGTGGTAATTTTTTTTTGTCATTGCGTCCTACTACCCATTCGGGTTATACGCCTATAAACTAATTAATCTAATATGTTAGGGGTGAGGAAGGTTGAATGTATATGATGTGTACCCGTATTTGCATGGAGGGAGAGTGAAAAACTATTTGGGGAAAAATCCCTCGCAATACACCCGACCGAGATCGAACCTAGATCTCCCCGTCATTGGCAGTCCAGTATATTGTTAGGATGACACCTCAGACCAGTTTTTCTCAATTAATTCTCAGTTCTCACCGAGGGCCACAATTATTTTTTTACTCCTGCATCAGGACAGATGGCGTGAAAACTTAATTTGATAAATTTATATGTAGGCCCTATTCAACTAATGGGGTAGGGTGTAGAACAGTTTTTTTAGGTCATACATAAATATATGTTTTTCAGTTTAATTATTTACCTTGGGGAAGACTTACATTCTCCACGGGCCACATTTGGCCCGCGGGTTGTCTACTGAAAACCACTGCTTTTGCCACCGTGGCGGATTTAATGTAGTTAAGTTAAATGATCATTGCCCTCACAGATAGAAAATAAATGGTACGGAACTCCGCACGAACTTTCTCGCTCTATTGTTTAAAAATAGAGATATTTTTTCCCAAAACTCGAAATATATGTGAAACGAAACAATATACATTAGCAAACCCAAGAATAATTTGCACTATACT